>JAEQML010061399.1:0-25820 GCA_016904865.1 Pissodes strobi
ATATATATATATGATGCTGCAATTTCAGTGAAATAGAAAACTTCGTTGAAGGATCATCGATAAATTTGAACTAAAGATTATCTCTAGTGTTACTTTATTATTCAATTTCCGACTCTCCGTTTTGCACAAATCCGAGCGTTTAAAATTTTATGGGCTATTTAAATTAATGAATTTAATTAAAGCTGTAAAGGATGTAAAATTTTTGTTAGTTTACGGTAGATATTTAATTTTTAAAATGAATTCGTTTTTTAAGAACGATTTTAATGAATTTTTTTTATTTGTAGTTAGTGCCTATTGCAATAGATTGCACTTGTCTTGCTACTAATCTTTCCTGTTTTCATTTCCTCGTCATAGTGTATTGATGACTCAAGATATTGATTAAATACCAGCAGACATTTGAATATACCATGATATTCTACATTCGTAAATCGTTCATTGACACGCAATTATACTTATGAGATTTTAAATTAAATATTCTTTTAATCATTTAACGTTCTAGTTGTCGTGCCGCTATATTAAAACAAATGAACCGATTAAAAGGGTCCCTTAATTTCGTTAATTAAAAGTATGAGCCCTGGTCGAAATTTAATTGAAAGGATCAAATTACTAAAAGCATATTTTTTCATTAATTGCCGGCATTATGGCATCATTATTCGATTTAAAATAGGCTTTAAGTTCCGGCATGATTTGGTATACCACTCCTTGAACCAACCACTTGAAATTAATTTTAAAAATCATTAAGGGAGTGCTATGTATATTTTCATGATTGCTTCGATAGTTAGCCTCTCTTGGGGGATGATTTTTGTCAATTTTTGTCCTCCTCTCTTCCTCAACCCCTCTACAGTGATGCCAGATTTAAATCTGTCTTCAAGTTTTGAAAGTTAAAATCTGCTCGTGAAGCAATTCCTTTCACATCTATTTTGCAAAGTTTACTTATTATAAATTGCTTTCGAGCATTTCGCGTTTCTCGGTTGGCTTTATAAGAATTTTGAGGGTATTCGCTGACCTAAGCATTAAAAATATTCGTGAAAATAATGATTGCCGACATTTATCCCAAACAATCGAATTTTCAGTTTATAAATCGTGGCGTTGCGCTGTATTAGAGTAAGCCATTTTATATTCCAGCTTTTATTTCAAATTTTCTAAATTGAATTGAAAACGAAAAACATTACCGGATGCAATTAGTATAAACGTGACATTTGCTAAATTTAATAATTCTAGTCATCAATTTAAATATCTCTATAATGTTTTAAGGAAAAAAAGTTATATTTCCGGCAAAATGATAAATTTCTGCGAGAATTCAGAGACATTACTCATACTGTTTATTTCACCATTATGCCTGTAATTGCTATATTTTTACAAACCAATAATTTCATTTTTGTATTTTGGTTCATTTTTATTAAAAGAAAATCTGGCGAGATGAAGCTTGGGGCTAAGCGAATACACAACACATTTACAGGCTCTTTAGTACATATCATCTACATTTTGAACTGTCTATTAACAGGGCCTAAATAAATGGAAAAAAGTATATGAAAAATACAACATAGTGTTTAGAACGAGGGGAACTGCTATAGAAATTTTAGTGTGCAAATGAATGGAATTTTTGAAACTTTTTGATATTTTTGATATCTTGCGTAATTTTTGGCATATATATGGAGTATATAGCATATTTAATTTAAAATCTCATTTAGTGACGATGATCTTATGAGCGTGGACATTCCAATTGGCTGCAATTATCAATGGAAAAATCAAAAACTATTGAATATCTCGTATTTATTATTTTAGGGAAAAATTTAATTTTCATAAAAAGTTTGCGTAGTCTAAAAGCTAACATGCAACCATCAGATAACGTAATTTCCCAGTCTGAGAGATCTGTCAGAAAATATGAATTTTACCATACAGTAATAGTTATTTTCCTAACAAGTGCGGAAAGCGTCACTTTCCCGCATGCGACTGCCGCTTAGCGTCATTCGGGCATTTCAGTATGAGTAAGGAACAAAATTTTCTCTACATGCTTATAAAAATAAATCGATTGTTTATAATGTTCTTAAATCTGTATTAATACACATGGAAACAAGAGTAACATAAGAAGAGTGAATAGAAATAAATTGGAATATGAGAAATATTATCTTCTTACTAATCATAAGTGATATTAATTATAAACGTACGGTTAGTAGCGTTATGTAAGTGGATGTTGGATGACGTGCAGGCTATATAGCTCAGATTCTGGATCAATCTACTTCATGTGAGAAGAGATAATAAAGAAGGCACTTCCGTAAAACAATAACAACGTCTCTTGGTCAAAGACTTGAACTTACACTATACCCGATTACTAAAATACGCATGTGCTTCGGTTGAGGTATGGTTTGAATTGTTTATAGGTCTTAGTCCCTATATTATGTTAAATTTGTTCAAGAGCGGTATTGTGTTTTAATTTATGATTGGGTTTGGCTATTTCATGAGATAATTATTTATGGTTCTTAGTTTATCTTAATTTCACTCAGCACTTTAAGACACTATACCTATTTAACTTTAAAAATCGCTTGACTTAGAATTTGGTAGATCTATCGTAGATTCGACATTAGTAATTTTTGGGCGGGTGTTCCCCAAGAAATAAGTTCCTGTGATCTGCAATTCCCGGGTTGGGTCCGAAGACTATGATATGATTAGAGCCTCTACCACGTCCCTGTGGACTGCAGTAGGTGAGAACGGGATAGGTGAGAGACAAAAGTATGTCGGACTGATCCTCCGCTTGACTATTTATGTCATAAATTCTGCTGATCATTGTAACTTTGAGGTTCGTAATTGCCTGCGCTGTTCGCTCGCGTTGTTTATATATTAACTTGAATGTTTATATAATATTTTCCAACTTCGATTTCAAGCTTAGGACAGGGTGATAATTATTTAGTAGATTAAATGTTTCTAGTAGTTTACAATATTAATATCGCATTGTTTAAGTTTCCACTTGCATCGTGTGATCTTAGGCATACACAGTTTTTTTTTGTTAATATTATCATGCCCTTTTGCATTAAGCTGGATACCGATTGGCTTGAGAATGCCATCATGCATCTTTGCTTACTTTCATTTAGGCCACCCTGAATAATATTAAGAAATGCATTATGTGGAATGTTAAGAAGATGATAAAATATTATTTCGAATCATCAGTGTGACTAACATAATAATGAGAAACAACTCAAACTTTGTCGCATTTGTTGAGTACATGAGATATTCAATTTCTGTTTATGGCGGTTTAGACTAATTGAATTAAGGTGACAACTTGCGAGAGTTTGCAGCGACTTAAGCAAATATCTACAAACCACCTCTGCAAGTTTCACTAAAGACGGAATTCAGTTAAACGTGTACAAGACACGTCAGATAATACCTCTGTTATCTCCATTAAAGGAATTATTTATTTTAACAAGCCGTACTGAAGTTTTGGCGAAAACAGTTCTTTTTGCATACCTACGTATTCTATAAAATTTACTTTATAATAGGCAAGTTTTATTTAAATAGCTAGTTTTGACAAGTTGATATATCATTCGCAATATTATCTCTCGAATAAATCATGCTATTGAGCATTGAACGCTTTGAAAATAAATTAAAACATTCTGTTTTTCAAGGGAGCAAAAAGCAATTTGATTACTTGCGACGTAACATAATCCAGGAAGTACTTATACAGCCATTAAAATTTAGGCCAACAAGCTTGTAGGGATTATATACTAAAATTACTTAATAAAGCAAATTACTATGTTGATAAAAGAGCTTCGGAGTTAATTTTGTATATAACTCTCATCTTTGCTTGGATATACAATACATTTCCTTTTAAAAATAAAAAGCAAAAGTATTTATATTACTTTCCAGGCCAAACCGATTTCATACAGAAGACGCTTCAAAGAAATATGCCACTAGAAAAATCTAACCAATTAGATATTCGCAGAGTGAACGTGTACTGCAATTAAACTTCGAAAACAACCAACAAGATGCAAAGGGTAGACGTGGATTCGCATTGCAATCAATATTTTGCCTCCTAATAATAGTATTACATTTTAAGAGGCGATGACCAAACCAACTGATACAATGAAAAAAATCATTTTGACCACTCCTTTGAACTGGTAATTGAAGACCGCAATACTACAGGAGAAAGACTAAAAGAACTAGAGAGGGGAATACTTGCCTGGTACACAGATGGATCAAAGATGAAAGTACTGGGATCCGGAGTTTACGGACCTAGGTCTCGAATCTCTGCACCTTAAGGAAACACTCCCACAATCTTTCAAGCAGGACTAAAAATGCTATCAATATAGCCATCTCTGAATCTACCAAAAAAGCCTAAGAGGTTCATATCATATCAGATAGTCAAGCAGCCTTTAAAGCGCTAGCATCTAGCAGAATCAACTCCCGGCTAATGTGGGATTGTCGGATGACTACATATCAACTGGCAAACAGAAACAGACTCACTCTAATGTGGGTACCAGGGCACGAGAGTATGGAAGGCAACGAAGCCGCTGACCAACTCGCACGGGATGGTGCACAGACTGCCTTTTGTGGGCCTGAACCGTTCTGTGGCATTACTAGAGGACACGTAATGAATGAACTTAGATTGGGAAAAAAGGTGGAAAGAGACACATTGGGCCAATGCATCTGGACAGAGACAGGCCGAAAGACTCATCTCTCACTCGCCTAACTACACAAATCCCTCACTCGCCTAACTACACAAAAAAGCTTCTCAAGCTACAATAAAATGAGATAAAACTGGTCATAGACCTTCTCACTGGACATTGCCCCTGGAGGTACCACCTCAAGAAAATGCAGAACACCGCTGACGAGCAATGCCGATTCTGCCAAACTATGGCTGAAACGTCAGAGCACTTACTCCTACCACACCATATCATACCATAACGGGCGACACAGTAATTTGATCGAACCCCAATTCTTGTGTCATCTCAATTAAAAATCGATGTTCCCTACAATAGGGTCTTTTCAAATTTCTGCTCCCTTTTCCCTACTTTCCCATTTTTAAGAAAAGTTTGCCTACAAGTTCCCTATGGGTCTGAACCTTGTAATTCTGGTAACTGGTTAACTTTATTATATTTTTTATACTTGGGTTGGGAATAAAACTAAACCTCCTCTATATAATCTCATATATATGAGATTTGCCAAAGCTGCAAACCACTTGCTAGTCAAAACAATATCAGACAGTGAATTTTTAGTAAAATCCTCTAAAGATAATAGTGAATTTTGCAATGTGTTTACAGATGTAGAAATTTGTGAATGCGTCGCAGGACAAGGCAGGCCTTTTTGTAAATATTTCTATGCAAGGCAAGAAAGATATGAAAATATTGCATTTTTTTGTAGAAATGATTATTAATAACAGTATATATATGGCAATCATGTCAGCGAAAGGACGAATAACTTCGAATCTGAAGTAGATATGTGAATCACTTATATTTCTATTGAAAATTACATGTAATCTAACATACAAATTGGAAGTTGATAATTTTCGCGAAAATATCAGTAGGTTAATAGAATTAGCAGACAAAGACAAAAGAACAACTTTATCACTTTTGAAAAATGCCAATCCTAAATTAGGCGATATAAGACTATCATCACAATTTGCTTCATATTTAGTTGATATTAACAAGTCTGCGTTCCAACGGAGACAAAATGGGGGTTCAACCAGAATCAATGTCAAGAAGAAAAAAGAGCTATTTTAACCAGTGGTGCTTGTCGCATATAAGCTGATCGTCCATCCATATTTGAAAGTCCTGAGGTTAAAAAACAAAAATCGGGGGTTAAGAGCATCTAGCGAATGTCAAACCTCACTAATTGTTTCAAATTTTCCAGTACTAATTTGTCTCAAGAAAATTATGAAGTAGATTTTTTATTATTTGGTTCGATCATGCTATGTAATATGTTGTTCAAGTTAAGTATCATATTGTCTTCTCCATTTAACAATGATTTAAATAAAAGTATTAATATATACGTATCTACTACCAGAATGTCCGTGGATTGCGAACAAAGATCACTGAACTCCTATGCAACGTATCTATGAAAGACTTCCATGTTATAATGCTAACGGAAACGAATTTGTCGCACGACATCACCGTCGCCGAATTGGGTATGTTTGATTATGATGTTTTTCGGAAAGATCGATCCGAGGAAACTAATGCTAAGCAATATATGGGAGGAGCACTGATCGCCGTTCACGAGTCTATTCCCTGCAAGCTTTTACCAATCCCAGAACCTATCAATCAGATTTAAGTGACTAATGGTTCCTCGAAGGCTCGATGGATTCTTGGAAGTATATACATACTTCCAAACTCTCTGCTTGGTGACTACTTGCTGGTTGGTGACCTGGTGTGCAATATGTTCCCTGTTGGTGACTTCTGCATTTCAGGTGATTTTAATCTTCCCAAGACAACGTGGATTGACGGGGATATCTGTTCTATAGCCATTCCACGTGGCAATTTATATGTTTCACCCCAATCAGTTGAGGCTATCAAGGCAACTTCGGAAATTTGTGCATTTCATAATTTTTTTCAGATAAATAATATTTATATTATTATTAATGTTACTTTAGATCTAGTCTTGAGTCATAGAATAGTTAGTGTTGATTCTTGTGATCCACTGGTACGATGATTATCATCATCTACCTTTATAAAGATTTTTGTATTACTAGTCGGCAGGCCAATGCATTTTATTACGACTTTAGTTAGATCTGCTGATTACCGACTCATTAATGATTACTTAAGCACTTTCTGTTGGGATAATTTGTTCTCCAGCATGAGTTTTCCAAGCATGTTAGACATGTTCTATGACATATTATCTCATACACTGAACATCTTCATTCCAGTAAAGAAAGTTGCTAGCAGAAAATTTCCGCGCTGCTGGTTTACTCGGGACCTGATCGACCTAACCATTCAAAAGAAAAACGCACAAATCAAGCAGGTCTACTCAAGACTATAAGTTATTCTCTGACCTTTGTTCACAATGTAGCATCATTTCCCACCAATGCTATAATAATTATGTCCAAAATAACGAATCCTCCTTTCAGCACGACACTGGGCAGTTTTGGAATTTGAACAAATGACTTGCCTAATGTTGTGTGTTTGAATAATGATAGTGTCGATATGGGTCTTAAGGCAGCCAAAGTTTTTGCGCAGTAATTTAGTTCTGTATATTCCTCCACTCGTCTTGAGTGCATAAAAGGGATTTCATCTAATAATATAAACATCACAAATCATCTATTTCAATTTCAGACATTTATTCCGAGTTGAGTAATTTAAACATCCACAAGGGGCATGGGCCCGGCAACATCCACCCCATATTACTTAAAAACTGTTAATTTTTCCTTGCTAGACCTCTGTACCTCATCTTTAATGAGTCATTGGGACGGGGCGGGGCCTCTTTCCTGACTTTTGGAAGTCTAGTTTTGTGGTTTCTGTACATAAAGCTGGTGACAGGACCTACATAAGAAATCATAGGCCCATCTACATTATAAATGTTATTCCTAAGGTTTTTAAGAATCTTGTAACTAGGTATCTGAGTTCGGTGTTGTTCCCTGAGATCATTAGCGAATAGTTCGGCTTCTTCCTGGGTAAGAGCCCTGAACTCAACCTTCTTGCTTATTCTCATTATGTGTTTGGGGCCTTGGAGAGGGGTGATGAGCTTCGTTCTGTTTATACAGACTTTTCCAAAGCAATTGACAGGATTCCCCACGCGATACTATTATGCAAGCATACCTCGGGAGTATCACGTCCTATGCTCTATTAGTTTGAAAATTATCCTAGTGGTCGAATTCAGGTGGTGCGAGTCACCAATTTTTTATCACTCATGGGTCTCATATTGGGCCTCTTTTTTCCAATACTTTTGTAAATGATGTTTGTTGTTTAAGGTCTTCCAAATTCCTCCTGTTTTCCGACGATTTTAAATTATTCAATATAATTGTTACTCATAATGACTGTCTGTCACGTCAAGAGGAGCTAGGTAGATTTGCAGTGTGGTGTCACAATAATGGAATGGAGATCAATACATCTAAATGCAAGCTTATGAAATTTCATCATTATAGAGTAACATTAGAATGAAAGAGACATGAGCAACAACTAAAGGAGCGTTAGGATGAAGACAAATTATTTAAAAAATATTAGTTAATTGGTAGGTATGTACTATCTGACGAATCACAATATATGTAAATTAACTCGAGAAACTGAATACGTACAGCTAACAAGGAATCCATTTATTCTGCTGGTATATTGCCATTAGAGAAAAGATCCGGTTTCTAGTATATGGATTCTTTTACGACTGCATGCATTTTATTATAAAGTACTTGCAAATTTCCTGAATTTAAGTAGAACATTTTGCATCTTAAAGCGCTAGAATAATTTAAGTATTTCTCTGACAACGCAATTTTACTTTCAAATCTCAGCAGATCTGGAAACTAGATTTCTTCAAGTTAGTCAAATGTAACTTGCAGAAAAATATAATTCAAATTGTTTTATGTGTATATAGGATGTCGCAGAATTCATGGCATTCTTTCGGATTCATGGAGATAAAGTGAAAATAACATCATACGTTTTTTTCCGTATCTCCATAGGAGGGTACGAAGATATATGCCCCTAAATGACGCCACTTTACTTGAACAACTTTTAAAGTACTACGTAATTTTATATTTTTTATATAATGGTATGAAAGATATGTTAGGCAAACTAGAAGATCTATACAAACGGGATTCAAAGGACACATGGCTAATTTAAAGTATGGTAGAACAGAAAAAATCAAGTGTATCACAAAAGGTAGATAATTTGTAATAAACTCAATATAATTAAAGGCGAATTTAATATTTTTTTACCTAGAGCCGAGCGACACTGACCAATGATAAAATACTTTATTTTTTATAGTGGCCTTAAAGACGTAATACAGAAATTAAAAAAAAAATCTTAATCTGACCATTTAAGAGACAATGGTCTGTTAATCAAAATTAAAACTTAAGACGCTTTGTGCCTACAGGAACCACTCTATAATATTATCGTTAACGATATCATGCATTCCTAGGGAATCACCGATTTTTTGGCATTGGTTCGTAGTCATAAACTTTACGAGGAAATTAAATCGGCGTATGCTCAGGATGGTATGAGGCATGAATAAAATTTCAAAAACGTCTTGAAAGAGTAAACTAAATCTTTAGCCGATGCTGGATGGTGTATAACCCAAAATATTAGTCAAAATACCTCCACGAATCTGTAACCAGCCTTAAGCGTTGCGCGACAATGTAACATGATTTGCCAATTGCTGAACAAGCTGTCCATATGCCCATGCTGAACTCCATTTTATAATAAAGCAATAAGATAACCGGTGAAGTAAATATGTATGTACATAGCCGTTAAATATCTATAGGTAAAAATGGAATGATTACTTAACAAAATTACTCTAATTGAATCTCATGGTAGAGTTAATATCATTATATCAATAAAAAGTTAATAAAGACAAACTAAATCAATTAAGAAACCAATGATGTAAATATATATGAATCTAGCCGGTATTGAGCTCAGTTCGATAGCGGTACTAAGACGAAAATTTAAAGTTGTGAATTGCAATTAAATAAAATCGTTCACTGCTGTGAGGAGTAAAACTGATCACAGTAAAAACTTATTTTTCTGTAACTGTAATCCGCAAGTAAATCAGATAATTAAGAAAGCATTATCGCCATCCCACGATAATTTCAATAAATCGGTTATGGTAAACTGTAACGATAATGGGTATGGTCATCGGTTTTAATTTTATTTAAATGTCTGGGTCTATGTGTGTCAGTTATGTAAAGGCGCCACTAAATTTTTAACTAGGAATCTATTAATAACCTTTACACATTGAAATCAGGGCAGTAAAATTTAGAAACATACCCTGGACAAGAATATTATGAAAATTAGAAACCAATAGTATTTATTAAGGAAAGGTACGTTTGACAGTAATTTACCAAAATAAACATCAAAATCCCAATTAAATTATTAAATCATTCATACACACTCCCAAGGCAATTCATTTGAAGTTATGGTAATGCCCATACACTAATGAGAAGATTCCCTTATAAAGTATTTCATCTATATTATCAGAATATTAAATCATAGCAAAATAACAAACTGAGTTTTTCTCCAAATTCTATAACATTAATATCGTGCAATCCCTATCTTGAAATAATTTCTACCAAACATCGAATCCTTAAAGGTTTGACTAAATGTAGTCAATCACGAAACACTATAAATAGGAAGTATTTGACTAAACTCTATTTTATAATAAATCAATAAGATAACCGGTGAAGTCCATATGTATCTATATAGCCGTTAAATATTTATAGGTAAAAATGGAATAATTACTTAACAAAACTAATCTAAATGAATCTGATGATAGGGATAATATCGTTATATCAATAAAAGGTCAATAAAGACCCAGTAAATCAATTAAATAACCAATGATGTAAATATATATAGATCTAGTATGGGAATAGGAACGAGTTGAGCTCAGTTCGATAGCGGTACTAAGGCAGGCTAAAGATGCAAATTGCAGTTAAATAAAACCGTTCACTGCTATGAGGCGTACAGCTGATAACAATAAAAATTTATTGTTTTATAAGTGTAATAAATACACAGGTAAACCAGATAATCACGAAAGCATTATCGTGATTTTTACCAATTAAGGTAATACTGTATCGGTAGTAAGGAAAGTCAGAACCAAATATTCTACAAAGATAATAAATCATCCCATGATAATTTCAATAACTCAGTTACGGTAAACTATAAGGATAATGGGTATGATATACTATAAGAGCTGACCTACAGTCAGGTAAGGGTGTAGTCGATAAATCTAATTTCAGTAAAAGTAAATCAATTAATTATCATAACTTAAGCAGGATAAATTCTCAACTCCAGATAATATCAGGCCTGGTAATTACAGTAAAAAAAAATCAATTGATTCTCATAACATTATCAAAACAAAATATCCACTTGAGGTAATATCAGCTGTGATATTTACAGTAAAAATGGATCAATTTATTATCATAACATTAGCAAAATTAATTCACTACTCGAGATAATATCAGATGTTATGGCGAAAATTGTTGTTAAGTTGTTAATTACCTTCTTTTAAGATTGCCATAAGGCGAACGGCAGCTGTCCATCAGAGAGCACGGGGTGAGTTCGTCGAAGGTTTAGCTTGATAATATTAAATCAAATATCTTGGACGCCACTAATTTTTTATCTAGATGTTAAATTGGGAAGAAAATCAGAAACCGATAGCTTTGACAGATACTGATAGACATTTGATTCTCCTAATAACCATTTATTAAATAATCATAAATAATTGAATGCACTATAATGTGAGAATACCTATTTGGTTTTTTTGTTATGTAAATTATTAAATTAAAAACTACTGAGTGACTGTTTAACTTATCGACTCTACCTTCATCATTAAATGTTTACGCTTTGCTTTGTCAACAAGATCCACTCTTGGACAATAGAACACAACTTTGAATCAATAAGAAAATGAAAAATGTACTTTAAAAAATACCATTGAAAAATACCCCACCCTTTGTAACTTGAAAGGTTTAAACTACAGAGACCTTGATTTTAATTTGAGAATGTCCACAAAACGTTCAACATGATAGAGGATCGAGTAAAGAAATGATATTAGAATAAATGCAATTATAAAATTAGATTTAATACAGAGTATCGAACATTCTCTAATTGTCGATCATAATCTCATCAATTGAAATTTTATTCTCCCACATTGCAATGTACAAATATACAATTTGGTTATAGCATTCAAGCTAAGATGTGATTAAATAGTTATGTGAAGGTTAAAAGCCAATTCTAAGATAAATTCGTCTTAAAATACTTATATCTAATGAAAATTCATGAATTTTCCCCCTTATTTTAGATTAAGATTAAATTGATATCAAATTTAGATTATATGTATTTTAATTAAAATATACTGGCCGTGATGTGTATCTCCTATATGGATCCCCAGATCTCTAGTGTAGAGGACTACACATTCCTCACGCAGAGTGATAAGCCAGATGGGATCATTTCCAGGTCGGGTGATTACAAGATCAAGATAACATCTCCAATTCGAATCAGAGCATCAGTGCACTAGAGTATCAGTGGATCAGTGATAACAGGAACAGGAACCTAGTGATGAGGAATTCTCCAAAATGTTCAGGAATTAACTTACGTTAATCATGGCCTAAATGGCGTTTAACAAACTAGATCATCTAGGCGAAAGATGGAACCAAAGCAGGCATTTGCTAATCCGGCGTCATCGGATAAATTACCACGAACAAAGTCACCAGGACTACATTATCAACCCTAATTAGGTTGGCGAGCCATCACAAATTGATATTTACTCAAATCCCTTTTACAAGGCGAAGGATATATATCCTTAATCAATTTGGCCTCTGTCACAGGTCTGACCGTTCCGGTCGTCGCGCCGTGCCGAAGTGTAAAGTCAATCGCAGATGAAGAAAAACCCAAATATATTATAATATATTTGGAAAAACCAATATACTCTGACAATCCGTCAAAATACAAAAGTACGTTCCGAATCTTGATTCACTGAAGCTGGACTCCGATTTACTCCGTGCTCACACGTTCTGTACCATGATACTCACGAGAAATCGCCTAAAGCTTTCCGAAGACAAGTCCGGCCACACTTTAAGAAAAGAAGACGAACACCTGTCACATCCGAGCTGACCACTGATAAAAATGAAAACAAGAAGCGATTTGCCGGTCATTTATCACTTGATTCAAATAAGCAATTAAATAATAATTCCATGTAGGAAATTAAAGATAGAAGAGTGATCCATCACGATAATGCAGGTATGTATACAATATTAAAATATCTTAAGTTAACAAATATATCAAGCATTCTCAAACTAATTACATGTTTACGTTTTGTCAATTAACAATTCGTTGTTTTTTAGGCCCTATATACTACTAAAACTAATCATATTACAATACAATCGATAATATATGCGAGCAAGAGATATGGATTACTTGCTATACTATAACATTAGAATTAACACATGAAGGATGCCTCGACTGAATGAAAAGTTTGAAATAACTAGTAAGGTAAGATATTATTCATTTAAGTAGCAACCATTGTGTAGTCAATCTATATTAATAGGTGTCACAGGTGTACTCCTAACTTGTGACTATGCACCTAAAACAAACTTTTAATTGACATGTTCAATTTTAGCATATACTGGACTCGATTACATCAAGATGAGAATACCGTCTTGGATATTACCGAAGAAATGACACCAACATGTTTCACAAAGCAATGAAATCCAGTTTAAATGTAATCAAATTAATACATTATGAATCATTCATATATCTGTGTATCCTTTAACCTTCACTAAAATTATAAGAAATTAAGTAGCATTATTCTAAACATAGAGGTGAGTAATCACATGCTATAATGTGATAATGAGTAAAGTATAGTCGGACTTGCTGCTGATGTAGTTCGACGGCTGAGGGGCAGAGGAGAAAAACCCTACAAAAACAGGTGGCGGCGAAGGCCGTCAGTAGCAGTAGTTTTGTTTTTAACTTTTTTGATAGCGGCTGAGTGAAATCAAATTTTTTTATCGCATTCTTTTCGAAACTTATTACCCGTGCTGTTGACTATAAATATCTCTAAAGAAAATATGGTAGGAAATAGCATATACAGGGTGTCCCATAATTAATGGTATACAGTAAAACTGCAGATTCTTTGCGTAAAAATATTGAGATTTGGCCAAACTTAGCTTAGTTCAAAAGTTGATAATAACCGAGATACAGGGTGTCCAAATTAAAATTTTATTTTCGATTTTCCTAATTAACTTATTTTTTAACCATTATTTTTGCATGCAATTTTGTGATTAGGGGTTGTTTGAGACGAGGAATTTGAATTTTTTGATAATTTTATTGTATATTGTAGAGGGCGCTCTCTGCGGCACTCTGACTGCATAAAAACTAATGTAACTTTTTTGTGCCATAGTGTATTTACGATTTTATTAAAGATATCACTTTTTTAATCATTTTTACGTAAAAAAGGTATACCTTGTAAATATCGCGCCGAGCAACTGTTTTCGAGATTTTTGCATTTACATTTTCTAATGCATTCGTTTAGATTTTGGTTTGAATGTGCAATTTTTCAAATTTTACAATGAAAGCGCTTTGAAACCTTATTCTGTCACACTTTCTTGGGATAGGTTAAAATTGTGGATGATTTTAGAGTTTTTGAAGAAACTGTTATTAAAAGATAAGTTAAAAATGCCACGACATAACTTGTTTTCTAACGAAGAAATGCGAGACATGGAATGCTTGTATGGACAAGAAAATTTTAACGGACGCAGAGCACATCGGCGATATTTGGAAATTTATTCAAATCGAAGGCAGCCAGATTTTAAAATGTTTAGAAATCTTTACGACAGACTGGGCGAAACGGGATCCTTTCGTCCCAAACGTAATGATGCGAGACGCCCTAAGAATATTACACCCGAGCAGGAAGAGGAAATACTAGTTCGCGTAGCTGAGAACCCGGAAATTAGCACCCGACGTATGGCTGCTAATACTCCAGTAAGCAAATCATCCATTTCTAGAATTTTTAACAAATAAGGTCTCTATCCATACCACTTTACACCTATTCAGAATTTGTTGGGCGTTGATCTTCCAGCCAGATTGGAATTTGCACATTTGCCAATGTTTTTGAATAAAGTTTTATTCTGCGATGAAGCAAATTTCACACGAACCGGCATCTTCAATTTTAGAAATAAACATGTGTGGGATTTTGAAAATCCCCACGTAGTAACCGAACGCCATTTTCAACATGAATTTAAAATAAATGTTTGGTGTGGACTTATTGATAATTACATCTTGGGTCCTATCGAGCTACCACATAATTTAAACGGACAACTCTATCTTAATTTTCTGCAAAATCAGCTGCCAGACTGTTTCGATGATCTTCCGTTAGAGCTAAGAAGAAATATGTTTTTCATGCAAGATGGTGCCCCAGCACACTTTTCCAGAATTGTCAGAAATTACTTAAATACTACATTTCCTAACCGCTGGATTGGTCGTGGAAGTCAAACGCCTTGGCCTGTTCGAAGTCCCGATTTCAACCCCCTTGATTTTTGTGTATGGGGATACATGAAATCACTTGTTTATGAAGAGACGACCAATACTCGGCAACAACTATGGCAAGGAATTCTGAATGCGGCGGAATCGTTTCAAAACGATCACCTTTTATTTAAAATCAGGCGGTCGTTCAATAAGCGGGTAAATAAATGCATTGAAGTTAACGGCAACCACTTTGAGCAATTATTATCAAAAACAGATCTCTTTTTTTAGAATTGATAGTTTTGTTTTTATGTAATTATTTCTGTTATTTAAAATATATACCTACGTTTTTTCATTAGTGGCCGTTTAATTTCCTAGTAGACTAGACTTTTTGTGACAGTCTCTCAAATGTGTACAAAGATCTATTTTCAACTGTCAATATTTCAAAAACAGTTGAAGAAAGATATAGGACCTTATACATGAAAATTTTTAGAATATGACAAAGAATTAAAAACTTTATAGGGTGTTTCATTTAAATAGCCAAAGTTTTCCCACGCTCAAGGAAATAGGAAAATCTGACAAAAACGCACATACGATTTTTAAACTCGCCAGGTGTAAAAACCCCTAGGTATCAAACTTGGTTAAAATCACACCTGTTGTCTAGGAGATAATTACCCCGTTCCCAGACTTTTGCCTAACCCTGAACAACATTTTACAAAGCGCACTGGACAATTTAAATACAAAAATCTGGAAAACAGTTGCTCGCAGCGACATTTACAAGGTATACCTTTTTTGGGTAAAAGTGATGGGAAAAGTGATATTTTCAATAAAAACGCAAATCCACTAAGGCGCAAAAAAGTTACATTAGTTTTTATGTAATTAGAGTGCCGCAGAGAGCGCCCTCTACAATCTACAATAAAATTATTAAAAAATTCAAATTCCTCGTCTCAAAAAACCCCCAAGTACGAAATTGTATGCAAAAATTTTTGTTCAAAAATAAGTTAATTAGGAAAATCGAAAATAAACTTTTAATTTGAACACCCTGTATCTCTGTTATTATCAACTTTTGAACTAAGCTAAGTTTAGCCAAATCTCAATATTTTTACCCAAAGAATCTGCAGTTTTACTGTGTACCATTAATTATGGGACACCCTGTATATGAAACCCGATAATACATAACCTAAAGCTCTTCATCGGTTGGCTCGTTAATCAAGAACGATAAGCTCTTTAAACAAAGACGAGAAGTATTGATAATAGGTAGATATAAGAAATTAGACGACCTACAGGCATAACAGTCAATTTATAGATCAAAATGTGTAACGGAGTAATAGTTTTTTCCGCTCCACTAAATTCAGTTCAATTACGAATGATTTTCGATGTTTGGGATTTGAATCGCCAGTGACATCTATTCGCGAATGGGTATATTTCGTGAAAGTAATTATTTAAGAAGCGCAGGTACGCTGGTTTATACCTACAACTTGTGGTTTTGATTCACTGTAGATTACTATATTTAGTAGTGACATCTATTCGGGAATGGGCTTATCTCGTGTGGTTGGTAATTGGGGAGCGTAGTACGCTATTTAATACCTACAATTTATGAATTTAATTTACTATAGGTTACTATATTAAGTATATATTGGGTATTTCTTTGGTTTGACTCCGCGTGGCCTGTAGTAGTGGTCACAAGATATAAATTATCCAATTAAAACATCGAAAAGCACAATTTGTTGAACGTCTTGAATTTTGAAAGCGAGGTCGTTTTATCTTTGTGGCGACGTTGATGGGTGAGTGCTGGTTTTTTAATCTTGAAATATTTTATTCACCTTTCAGTGTATTTAACTAATTCTTTCAATTTAAAATACATAATTAATATTTGTTCATGATTCGTTTAGTCTTATTTGACTTAAACAAGAATTTAGAATTCTTATATTACATTTTTATTTAGCTTACATCTTCAATAATCTTAATTTTTGTTGTGAGCGTAGGGTAAAGATACCGATTTATTGGTGAGTAACTGCGTCTCTCATTAGTCAAATTCATGTAATTTGAAAGAGGTCTAGTCCAAATTTACAGAGGACGTAATTATTTCATCGTTTAGCGGTCACGCACATTATTGTGAGTATTTATATTCAAATTGAACAGTATTTTATGAGGAATTCTTGGAGTAAAATCTACATATTCCTGTAAAGGTAGTAAATTGAATTTTCTGTAGAATTTCTTCGAATTTTCCCTCATAGTATTGCTGGTTTTAATACTTTTTCTTTCCAGGCTTATTTAATTAAATTTTCAGCTTATTTCTTACAGCCAGCATATAATTATTAGCACTCGCCCTGTCTCGTCTCAACACTGATGTACCGACATTAATTTGGATTTATGAGAGGTTAATCTCACATGTGTAAATTTATCTGTTTTTTTTTTATCTTTTATCTTAATTTCTATCTCAATGCGAGATAGCGATTACCTTATCTTTATCTTTAATTAATTGAGGCGTAATTACGCTCAATTATCGTTTATGTGCCAAGGGCCATATAAAAAAGTAATAGAAATTACTTATTTGAAGTTATAAGACTCGTTTATAGAGAGGTTGTATCTCTATTTTTCTATTTATCATTAAATTCAAGTTATCTTTCATTTGGATTTGCCGGGAGTCACTAATTGGAACGCAATTCCATAATTTTCTTTTGAATTTAAATTTCAGTCATTATTTCTTTTGAATTTCATATTGTAAAGTAAAGAAAAGGTTATCTTGAGTAACAGTAGGTATTTATAATTTTTGCTCAACTTAAAATTGTACTTCAAGTTTCTGATTATACCTGCTTTAACCACTAAATTTTCAAATTCTTTCGGATTCGTGGAGGGTACGGAGATATATGGCCCTAAATGACGCCACTTTACTTGAACAAATTTTAAAGTACTACGTAATTTTATATTTTTTATATAATGGTACGAAAGATATTTTGGGCAAACTAGAAGATCTATACAAACGGGATTCAAAGGACACATGGCTAATTTAAAGTATGGTAGAACAGAAAAGTCAACTGTATCACAAAAGGCAGATAATTTGTAATAACTCAATGTAATTAAATGCGAATTTAATATTTTTTTTACCTAGAGCCGTGCGACACTGACCAATGATAAAAGACTTTATTTTTTACAGTGGCCTTAAAGACGTAATACAGTAAATTAAAAAAAAAACTTCTTAATCTGACCATTTAAGAGACAATGGTCTGTTAATCAAAATTAAAACTTAAGACGCTTTGTATCTCTATTTTTCTATTTATCATTAAATTCAAGTTATCTTTTATTTGGATTTGCCGGGAGTCACCAATTGGAACGCAATTCCATAATTTTCTTTTCAATTTAAATTTCAGTCATTATTTCTTTTGAATTTCATATTGTAAAGTAAAGAAAAGGTTATCTTGAGTAACAGTAGTTATCTATAATTTTTGCTCAACTTAAAATTGTAATTCAAGTTTCTGATTATACCTGCTTTAACCAGTAAATTTTCAAATTGTTGATTACTTCCTCATGTGTAACAGTGTCTCATGTTCACAGGATATTTCCCTGAATATTCTTTAATTAGCGATATACGTTGGTCTAAGACTAGGTTATTATTTTTTTTGCATGTATTCAACGTTGGCTGAAGAAACCATCGTTCTTGGCAAGTAGCAGGTTTTCGTCCACTTGATGTACCTATGAGGTGTTCCGAGGGACACGATATGTTAGGAACTAAGTAAAGTAAGTCCTAGACAAGACCAAGATACGTTATCTTGGGAACAGGCAGAAGCAGTTCCAGTAGAGTTCCAATTCGATCACATGGTTAAGACTCGTTGGCCAACCAGAAGATTAACATATTCTAAAGACCAATAATATCGCTTTATTCATTTCCTTTTTTGTCTTTTTATATGTCACAATTCATTTTAATTCTCATTACTAAGTAAATTTGTTCATAAACTTTATTTGAAACAATTTCATAAGTTATATTTACCATCTGATTATATAGATTTCAACTATTCAAATTTCATCACTCATATTTGTAAATATTAATATATTGTTGTTTTAAAATTTCTTCATTTAATTTATCGCATGATTGAGGTCTGTGACACGAATTATAAGGGCAAATTTCTGATGTTCCTACCATTAGATTTATTTATATTTAAGTATTCATATTCAGTTCGCATTGTCTCTAGGAACTCTGACTCCCAAAATATAAAAATCTCTGTAAATAAGAGAACATCGAACAATGCCCGAAGAAAATTAAAACAAGTCTCATGCATACAAAATGGCGCACAATGCCGTTCTTGATTAAATAAATTAACCATCATGAGAAATTGGCGACTGAGCTAACTTCATTACAAATGATAAATATCGAGATTAGATACGATATATGAAAAGCTGTCATCCACGGTAATAGGTAGAATATAAAAAGATAGACGACCTATACAATCGCTTAACAACAACTTCATTTAAAAATCTATAAATTACCATAATAGCGATAAATAACGATATTAGAGATAATAAAAGTTCATTAATTTAAAACGAAATAGATCCTAGTTGTTTCTGGTAGATTATGCCGACACGGAATCCCCCGGCGGCGTTTCCTGGGAAGTTAATTTTCCACCATGTGGTCATAACACCTCGATAAAAGGCATCAATATAGCTAATTGAACCGCGAACTCGCTAGATCGGCATAGGAGGGCCACTCCCCAGCCCAAAGGGAGAAAATTTTGTCCGACAGAAATACTTGGTAGTTCTTCTCACGGAGGGTCACGCAAGATCACGATGAGTCACGGAAGGTAGTTCTTCTCACAGAGGGTCACGGAATATCACGCAAGGTCCCCAATTAATTAATAAATAATTTTCACCATTCAATATAGACACACTAACATGCGCCAAACATTTTTTTCATAGGAAGGGTAGCCACACTAGTTGTTAAACATCTTTATCGACATCCTGCAATACGGCCGATAATTTCAGAAATTACACCTGGCCGTATGCTTGTCAACGAATTTCACTACAAAATCAGACGGTAACGAGACCTGATGGTTAAAAATAAAAGCGAAAATTTTAGATATTGAAAACCGGTCTTCTCTTACCTATCTTCTACACGCGTGAAGCGAGCAGGAGAGAAAGACCCTATCAATTCCCCCAACAACGCATATGCACCACAACTACCAAGAGGGCGCTGCAAACGGACTCATCTTTCGAGCGACCCGGAACACCTGAACTAAGGTTACGAGAAGTAAGGTAGCGATATTTTATAACATTTGCAACCCTACAAGTCACAGTTATAAAATTATAAAATTTTAATCTAGTCAAATTTATTCACCCTGCCGTCTGCGCCATTACACCTTAAATGGTAAAACATAGCGTTTTTATGATACTGATTATTATGATTATTACTCCGTCAGAG
Organism: Pissodes strobi; assembly: GCA_016904865.1. Taxonomy (NCBI): domain Eukaryota; kingdom Metazoa; phylum Arthropoda; class Insecta; order Coleoptera; family Curculionidae; genus Pissodes; species Pissodes strobi. Next base: position 20,497 of record JAEQML010061399.1, read on the forward strand.
CTTCCAAGATGTTTTGATATTTCTAAAAATCCAAAACCGTTTTGGCGTAAAGTATCTAATAAGGCCAATGAGGAATATTTATTTATTTTTTTAAACTGGCAAGTGTGCGACATGTCTTCCGGTAAAACTGAGAACGTAGTATGCTTGAAACCATTTCTACCATTCACTAATGGGTAAAGAACTGATTTAAGATTAAAAGAAAAATACCAAAGTTGCAGCATTTAGAATTTAGATGAAACTTTTGATGTTACTGTTCATATTTTGGTTACTGTATTTATTATCAATGAAGCATTTGATTGATAACATATTCCTACCAAACGGATTCAGTAGGGGATAAAGTTTGCTCAAAAAAACGTAAAGTTAAATCTTGTCGCTCTCAAGAAAGTAACAATACATTTCGGATTCACGAATAAATAATTATAACAATATAATATGTTACTATTCTATGAGACTTAAGTTAATTTCATCTCATTAAAAAGGTTTTTAATGACCCACAATATAACAAATGAAAACTAGTCATGAATATTTCAAATCTATTACTACAGCATCATAGTGTGAATATTAAAGCGCACTAATGCCGTTAATATGCAATCGGGAAAATATATTCTGTATTAACGTCACGGGAATATTAATTACCAAAACATTTTAAAACAAATCTCGCACCACCGCAAATAAATATTTGCATAGATAGTCAGCATGTGAATTATGTTACTCTGACAGAATTAGTGATTGATAAATGTTACAAATTGCTCCACATTTCTGCTTTCGATGACATAACATTTGAAAAGTATTTGACAAATAAATTAATTTTCATTGAATTTGTATTTAGGGATATTTTTCGTAACGTTGAGTTCAATATAAAATATAAATATTACCACAGAACGTGATATGTCATCATCTATATTACTTAAGGCAAATGCTAAAATAACCTAGGAAAAACCATATTATTAAAGAGCTTCTTCTGCCGGTAACAGATCAAACTTTATAGAAAGAAAAAACGAATAATCTAATTCAAGGTGTAACCACGGAATATTTATGAAAACATCTAAATAAGTGATAGTTCGTATAAACTTCAACCAAAGTCGGTATATGAGAAATCTTGCCTTAATTCAATCTACATCTGTTTCACGTATTTCAATGGAGCCAAATGGAGTTCTGCCAGTTTCTATGTGATAAAATTTGACATTTTAAAGAAATACTAGGAATGTTAACTTCCAAATCAATTGCTGAATGATGATCTTAGGTTTGAAGTGATTGCGAGTGAATATTATATTTATTATTATTATACCTACTACTCATTATTTTTTTTGCAGAATTATAGAAACTTAATTAGTTGTTGTATCTCAATTATTATTACTGATTTTTTGAATATTATGTTATTTATATCGCTCATGTCTAGCTTCTTCGATTTACATATTTTGGAGAATGAAATTTGACTTTAATATAACGCTATAAAGAGTTCAGTTTATGACTTTCACCTATGGCTGCTTAACAGTATTCATAAAAGCTTTATATGCTTTTAATAATACTAAAACGTAGTTATCTGCCATACATGAAAGTTGTAAACAACTTTTATAGATAATATCTTCTTATGTAGTTTCCATTATATCTTTATGGAAAACGATGTGTGTTATTTGGGCAGTTATATTTTCAATTTTGCTAATATGTAAATTATCTGAAGACCTTGTTTTAAAAATATTACTTCTCAGTTATCCATAGATTTAAAAATTGTGATTCAAATAAAAATTTCGTTAATTTTCATGTCATAGTTCTAGTTGTGAATCATTTATTGCTTACTAGTTGGGATTCTTCAAAAATTCGCTTCCTCCATCTACTTGACACAAAGTTGCGCAAGTACGTTTAATGTTAACAGCCACACGTAGAAACGACCCAATCACATTAACTTACTATTGCATAATTTTACTTGACTTTATACTCAGTAAAGCTTTGAAATGTTTCTGTTCTTTATCGAAATATTGGTGTACATTGGGGTTCTGGTCTTCATCCAGAGGGTCGTCTTCTTCATTAAAAGGTGCAATTTCATCATTAGGGTTCTGGTCTTCATCAAAAGATTCGTCCGAGTCAGCATCTGAACAGTAGATTTCAAAACTTAACGGTTCATTTTCCGGAAGCGGACGCAGATCATCACCGTGTACTTTAACCTCTGCATTGGCTCTTTTTATTATGTAAACACTATAAGTTAGTTTTGTAGCTATTTCATAAGAACTATGACAAGCCAAATACTTCAGTTTTTTTCTAATTTCTAATGTTTCTAGCCGTTGTTCTCTGACATGACATTGATTAAGCATAAGTACTTTGAAAATTTTATTATTGCGGTCTCTTGGAGTCGAAAGAGATTATCCAAGAAGACTCTCTGCCAGGGATTGCCCGGTTGCCGCATTTTTTTCTGTTTCTTAAACAAAAAGGGACACTGGGTACATAGCTATCACAGTGCTCGATATTTTTATTAGCTAAAAATGTTTTAAAAGTTTTTCAATTCTAGATTTCTATGTTCTGCTGGGTTCGCTCTTTGATGATATGTTGCGAACGAAAAATTATTTATTTTGTGAAGATTGCAACATTTTTGATTAATACTTCAACAAAATTGTGGCCCGTTATCAGAAATTATTTCTATGGAGTACCGTAACCAAGGGAAACTTCTACATCCACAAATTTGATAATTTTGTTTGGTATAGCCGAGTGTACTACTTTTGGCACAAGCCATTGGGTAAAAATATCTTCTACGACAATAATTATGATACGATTTCCAGAGACAGATTGACGGTAAGGTCCAAGTACATCGGTACTCAAAATTTCACCTTCAGTATTTGAAATAAGAGCACTTAACGCAGCGTATGTTTGTAAATTCTGCTTACATATCAAGGAATTTTTTTATATACTTTGAAATACCTTTTCTGATTTCCGGTCAATAATAAACTCTTGAAATTACGTTAAAAATCTTATGTCTTCCTGGATGGCCTAATTGTGATGAGAATAAAGAACGGGGCTAATGATATTATATGGTCGGATCAACTGATTTCGGTCAGAGGAATTTTATTTAAATTTAGATCTAATTGACGCAAAAACTGTTGGAGATTGTTTTGTTTATGGTATTTCGTTAATAATGAAGCTATGTTTGTTGGAAAATTAATAAAACAGTTTGCTTCTATATTGCAAATAGACTCGCGCATGCTTTTTATCATAAAATAACTCTATGACAACATCACCTTTGTGAGATCCCGATATAGTTTTTCCAGGAAATGTTGTCAGCACACTTTAAAACATTTCATTCTTTTTCTCTGCATAGCATGGCCAGTCACACCAGGAATAATAAAAAAAATAACTACACTGGCGAATACACCCCCGTAAGTCTTCAATTAAATTTTTCCATATTGCATCCCTCGTGTTAGTATGGTGACGTAATGAGGCGGTAAACAGTAAAGCATATAGATAGATAGATAGATAAGACGTCCTTATTTTAAACTCGACGAAGGTCAGCAGTTGTTTACTTAACCCAGCATACATTATAAATTTATAAAAGTTTTACAAATTTAGAAAAGTTACTATAAATAAATGCTTAGAAATAATTTTAATTACACGTAATATATAGTAATTATAATTCTAGAAATATATACAGTGAAAACTGATAGTTGGCAACTAAATTCTAGTATGTATATAATGAAACGCCCCTGACCCGGGTACCCCTTTTTGCACCCAAAAGCCAGCAACTTTGTTGGTTGTGATCGTAACAATAATAATCATAATAAATATTATTACTGTCGGCTAAGACCCTGTTTAATTGACGTTGTTTTGTAGTAGGTTCTAAAGTAGATGTTTGTGAAACGATTATCTCGAATAATTACAATTTGTTAAGTGACCAGTCAATACTGGCAATAAAACACAAATGACCATTCTTTATATTTCTATGTTTCTTTACTTGTACAGTTTAATGAAAACGACGTATTAATTTATAGAAAATAACCTTTAATCTATAAAAAACTGGAATACAACATTAAATGAATTTACCTATTAATGGAAACATGTACATAAGAAAGAACACATTATTTGAGTTACGATATTTCAATCAGGCCCCGAACCAAGAAGTAAACCGTGACCGCTTAATAAACAAATCCAAAGTATGTGCCCTTACACTGTGCTCTACGCTCGATACATTCACATTACTCATACGGAAATATAATATAATATGCATACCACCTCGTATACATGCACATACTAAAGATAATTAGTAACAAGCTGAGAGCGTAGCTGATAAGACCTGACCAAGACGTATAATATATATATATATATTTTTAGATACCCCCACGGAATTACGTAATAAGGTTCTTTTGGGGGGTTGTCCCGTAGGATCTTTTCTTGTCCCGTAGGCTCTTTTCGCGTCCCGTAGGACTATTGTACCCTTTGTTTAAGAATCTTAACACTATTAGCCGAACTTGTTATTCGGATACAAGAGAGTTTAAGTTTACTTGAACATCTTTGGTCACAATCACCTCTCCGTCCGAAATCTAACTAAAACCGCGCAATTTACGAGAATCTGATCACCCTAAAGCATGAGGTTTTGAAAGTACGACCGTCCTTTAAAATGATGTCTAAATATTAAATCGTAATGAATTTAAGTGAACCCAAATAATTTACTTATCTGTAAAGAAGCCGTCTGGACCCCCCTGCGAGTTGCGCCTATGGCTGAGGGTTTAGGATTTGTTCTTAGTTTCATTTGGCTCAGGAAAATTACTGATAAGCTCAATATCTTTTATAATTGCAAATTTATATAAGCGGTGTGAGAAACTTGACTCTAATTGGATATCAGACTATGTGAAAATTTGAATAAGAGTTTTGGTGAGTCGAATCGGACACCAGTCTCTAGCCAAAATTAGAGAAATTGAAAATAGGTGGAAATTTTAACCAGTCTCAAGCTTTTAAAAAAGCGAGTGGATTTATTTTGCGCTTTTAACCAGTCTCAAGCTTTTTGCAAAGCGAGTGGGTTTTTCTTACTCTTTTAACCAGTCTCAAGCTTTCGCGAGTGGATTTTCTTCTGACGATCTCGTTTTGCGGTGGCGTTTTTATACGCAAAAGTCCCCATTTGATGTGTGAGTGCGGCAAGAGGCTATTAAAATTCCGATCTCACACATTAGAAAAATGTATTAAAAAGAGACGTAAATAAGTGTGCCGTATATCTCCAAGGCTTGACTCGACCCTCTCTTTACCTGCGTCTCGGGATTTGCTTGCAAAAGTGCGTTTTTAAAGCTTTTTATAATACCGAGTGTATTCTAATTTTGCGGGTGAATTGAATGATTTTAGAACTTTTC
>MU193042.1:0-23685 GCA_016904865.1 Pissodes strobi
AAAAAAAAAAACTAAAAATAATATTGATAAATACAATAGGAAAAAATGGCTTGATCAAGATGTATTACATCTTTCCAATTAGCTAAAAAACCTGCATGAAGGCACACAGTTTCGAAATAGAAAGGAACGGTGGTACAATAACTGATATAAATATAATATGTAATATGTTTAATGCATTTTTAGTGAACGCTCCTTTCTAAACATAGGAAGGGGTGTGGGTGGGGACCATTGTGGACCCAGGGGTAGTTGCAGTGGTTCTCTTTTCTTAACACCGGTAGACGAGCATGAGGTTATACAAATTGTTAACAGAACTTGTAATAAAACATCAGCCAGTCTGGATGAAATTCCATGTAATCTATTAAAATCGATTGCTCGCTTTATATCAAAACCCCTATCTTGCATAATTAATACATCCTTCCTTGAAGGACAATTTCCGACAGTACTAAAAAAAAGTAAAGTCATCCCTATTCACAAGAAAGGAGGTAAGAATGATATTGCCAACTATAGACCTGTAGCAGTGCCCTCTGCGTTCTCAAGAATATTTGAAAGAGCAATGTATGAAAGACTTTTGCCTTTTCTGCGCAATAACTCTTTTTTTAGTGGTTCTCAACATGGTTTTTTAAACAATAAATCTAGTCAGACAGCTTTTCATCACATAACATCTATATTAGAATCTCTTGATAAGGGTAAAACTACTTTGGGCATATATTTTGATTTGAGCAAAGCTTTTAATCTTATAAATCACGAAATTTTGCTCGAAAAACTTGAAAGAGCGGGTGTAAGAGGCTCCGCCTTGGGATGGATAGTATAATTATTGCAGGGTCGGACCCAGACTGTGCATGTGAAGGCCACAAAGGACAATATCCTTAATTTCACATATCAATCCGAATTCGCTGCAACCCCCACAGGTGCTCCCCAGGGTTCTTTATTGTCACCCGTTTTGTTTCTTATATTCTGTAATGATCTGGATACGTGTGTGGGAGCCCCCAATTTATCCATAGTGCAATTTGCTGATGACACCTCAGTAGTTGTGTCTCATAAAGACGAGAATATAGCTCTTGAAATAGCGAATTCTGCCGCAGGTAGAATGCAAGAATGGTGCGATATGAATTTACTTCTGCTTAACACTAGTAAAACTAATTTTGTACACTATCAAAACAGAACACGAAATGGCAATAAATTTACTTTGAAAATTCAAAATGAAAAGATAGAACAAGTTCAGAATATTAAACTTTTGGGTCTGGTTATAAACAGAAATGTAAACTGGAGTGATCACGCTGAAGTAATATGTAAAAGGCTATCCTCGGCAAGCTATGCAGTTTACAATCTGAGGGATAGAATCAGCCAACATTCTCTTTTAATGTTTTATTATGCGTATGTCCACTCACGTATATTGTATGGTATTTTATTTTGGGGCAGCAATGCCCAAGCTGTGTCTCGTATTTTTATTGTGCAAAAGAAAATAATAAGAACAATTTGTAAAGCTAATTATCTTGATTCTTGTGCACCACTTTTCTGTAAGCTGTGCATTATGACAGTATTTTCGCTGTATCTGTTCAATATATGCTGTTTTGTATTCAAGAATAAAAATAACTTTAAATGTAACAGCTCTGTAGGTATGGGTGATAGATCGACAAGACATGGAAGTGATCTTATGGTGCCCAGCCATTCGACTGCAATTTATGAGAAGGGGCCTTATTACATGGGGATAAAGGTTTTTAATGCCTTGCCAGCGTCACTGAGAAATGAAACGGCTTACATAATATTTAAAAGGAAAGTTAAAAACATTTTTAGCTCTCATCCATTTTATTCTATAAATGAGTATTTTGCACATCAGAGTGCGAAGAGTACCAGTCTTGGTCACACCTGCGTTTATTGCTAGTTGTTAGTGACCAGGAATGTCCTTGTATTCTTTTATGCCAATTTTCGTCAAACTGTTTTAGTTTTCAATTGCTGTTTTATACCTTTATTTGTTGTTTGTCTTTTGCTAGAATTTTTTAAATCATGACCGTCCAGGTAATTGGCTGTACTTTGATTGTTTGGTTGTTTCTTTTATTACTTGTTTAATTTTTTTGTTTTTTCGTTAGGTGTTAATTTGGTCTTACTCTTAGTTGATTTTAGGTTATTTTTAAGTTTTACTTTTGCTTTAGTTTTTTTGACGACCCAATGTTATTTGTAACCACAATGGCAATAAATATATTTGTATTTGTATTTGTATTTGTATTTGCATGGATCAAAGATAATACCGGGTTTAATTGAGGTCGCTCTTCTGTCGGTATTTTGTTATTTATCTGGTACTCGGGCCCTTGGTGCTGGAGAGGAAGATAAGCCGCCTTTATGGTACTTCGATCATATACTTTTTTTGATGGAAAAGTACATCAAATATCGACGAGGATTCCTGAACCCTAGGGCCGAAAAAGAAACTAGTACAATATTATACTTTGTCTCCTATATAGACCACCGAACATTAACAAGAGACTAGAAGGTCCACTGTCAGTCGGCACTTTTGATGTAGCGCTTACAAAGGCGATACGCCAGATATTAGACCAGACGAGACGGGGTGAAACGTGGCACGAGGCCTGAGCGGTTAAGTAACATTTCATCAGGTTCCGCGACGGGGCAAGGAAGGAAATACTAGGGGCGGGGCTTAGAGTGAACCTTCTAGTCTATTGTTAATGTTCGGTGCCTAGACTACGAATTTACAAAAACTGTAAAATTTTTGTTCATGTCTAAGAGATGTTAGGTACGATTTTTTTTTCGACACGATGGTACATCCATCATTTTATAATTTTATATATTTATTCAAAGTAATTGTTGCCATTTACAAAATTATTTTGCCATGCAACCGCAGAAAATTGTCTCGAACATTTTTCGCTGTTTATAAATCATCAAATGCTACGGGATCAGCTCACTGACCAAGTCTGACTTCCCCATTTCCAAAATTCTCTTCGTCTAAGCCGTGTGGTAAGATATAAGAAGTTGAACACTTTCTTCGTAAAAAATTATGCAGCACACAACAGGGCATTACGACCTCTTCAATACTTTCTAATTTAAATTGATAGATGTATGAAAAATTCTAAAACGAGAAGACATTATCCCAAAAACATTTTCGATTACTCTACGAGACGATATTTATATATTCTTCATTCCAAATTCAATTCTTTTTGGTTAAACGGTCTCAGAAAATCAGAACGTACCGCAAACGCTTAATCCCCTATAAATACGCATGGAAGCTTATTTTCGTTGTTTATTGAAGGTAGATGAAGTGTATCGTTTATCAGTTTTTTTTTTCAAAAAAGGTGTGTTTGCAATACCCCCCACATCAGAAACTCTTCCATTTGTCCCAGTGTCGCACAAAATAAATTCATAATTGGCATTAGCAATTGCCAGAAGTACCACACTGTTGCTCTTCTTATGATTCCAAAAGTATGAGCCGCTCCCTGCTGGTGGGGTGATGTGAACGTGCATCGACAACACCTAAGCAGTTTGGAAATCGCTACTTTTTGTCAAAATCTCGTGGCACAAAATTTAAAAGCCTCGAACTCGGCAAAATACTCATCTTTTGGACAATATGTCGCGAAAGAATTGAGGTCAATGGCAACGGACCAAGCAATTTTTTGTCAAAAAATAATTAATGATGGGATTTTCGAAGGTAAACTAGGATATTTAAACAGAAGTTCTTCAATATCAGCAAAACTGATAACCGAGTGGAACAAACGGCAACTAGCCCAATAAATCAAACAATAGTTTATTTCGCGTTACCATCAACCTCAACGTCCTCAACTAACCCAACAAATCAATCAACCGTTTATTCCGCTTTACCATCAACACAATATACTAATCTCGATGCCTCACAATACTTTCATACTTTTACTGTAGACCATAACTCTTCAAAATGGTAATACTCCACCATAAGTTAAGATATAAATTATTATTTCTAAAATAGGTGTGTTATTTGTACCTACCCTAATTAGTTGTAAGTTCTGGGAATTTTTGTGAAAACATTTTTACCTTCAAATATGTTTTTTAGGACTTTTTATAAAGCAGGGCACGTTTCTGGTATGATTCGTGATAGAGCTTGAGATGAAATTACTGTTGAACATTTTAAATCTTCATAACTTCTGCCAGTAGCCAGAAAACGTAAAGTAGCGCTTAATCGCTCATGTGGACTGATAGCATCCCTCATTACTGTGTCTGAGTGCTTAATAAATGGAGACACCATATGTAGAAGTTGGAAATAAGTAGCTTTATTCATTCGAAGATAATTATTCCAATCTGTGGGTTCCAATCTCAATTCGCGCTTAATAAGTCCATATATGTGTAAATTTGCTTCTTTTAAGAAGCCATGTCTTTGCACATTTGGATCTATGTTTACGTTTATTTTTCTTTTTTAAAGATAGCGCTAAGGCTACGGCAATTACATTATCTTAATTCATTATTAAATGCCTTTTGGAAACTGATCCGAAAACTGAACAAAAGCACATAGCAAAATAAGTACGTGTGGAAGCAACGCAGATATCAAGGCATATCTTAATGCACTTAAACCCGAGAATAACAACCGCAGAGAAGCGACAAAAGCCGTCGGCACCTTTGAAGTTCAATTTGTCATATGTGACAGATGACCGGTTTAATACACTGAGAGAAATGTAATAAAGGGAGAAGACATGCTATACACCGATAAAACTAGTAATTAATTACAAGTTTATTATTTACTTTATTAGAAATGTATTATGAATAGTAGTTATCTTTTAGGATTTAACGGTTTAACTCAGAGTTTACTGATTCGTCGCATTCTAACCTGTTTGCAGTGAATACTTCTTTGGTTTCATTAGAGTGATTTTTCAAGGTCTCATCACGACATGGTTTATGTTTTTGTCTCGCGTTACGAAATTTTCGTATCGTCGATTGGACTACTAACTCAAACTAACCGAATCTATTAAAATTGTTTATAGCGTATCGGAACCGACTCAAATATGAAAAATAAGTTGAGACTAAGTGAAACTAACCCAAAGTTGATTCGACGACTAGGTTTGCCAAGTGTTCTCCTTTCGGGAGGACAGTCCTTCTTTGAAACGTTGAGTCCTCCTTTCTCCCTTGTCACGGAAATATCCTCCTTTTCCACTATATAATATTATTGCAAAAAAATATTAAAAAAAATTATAAAATAGCACATTAATCTCAAACCATGTTACCACTACTAAAAGATTCTTCGTGCTCAACAAGTCCTAGTAGTAACAAGTAGTTCCATAGTACCATTTGAAATTTGGCACAGCGGCCTCTGAGTGGCGTCAAGTAATATTCGATGGAGTACATGTCTCTATTCTATTATATAAGTCGATCTCTTACACTTTGGGTTTATATTAGACGGTTTCGGTTAGTTGTTTAGGTAGATTTCGCGCCTTATATGCCAGGTATAAATTTTAATAAAGGGGTATTTTCGAAATTTCAGTTTTCGCCGAACAAAAAATGCCATAAAATCCCAACCGCGGCCAAATTTGATACAAATGTTTTCTAAATTTAAGTTTGTGCTCATGCGAAGGTGATGGAAAGCTCGATTTCGACAGAAGCGGAGTTAAAAATTAATTTTTATTTAACAAATACGCCCGTCTAGAAATGGGATAATTTGGGTATCAATTTTGGATTTTTAGAGAAAGGATATTTTCAAAATTCTTTATAGAAAAGGGGTATTGTATCCAAAAAAGGAGTACGTCTGGCAACATGTTTTCCCTCGAATTGATCTCCATTTTAAAAGTTAACCATCGAGTTAACCTATATGTTTTTGTTATTCAAGTAAGTACAGGCGACAAGTATATATTTTATTTTTGAAGTGAAACTTCTTTAGCGAGCACCCCCTCCCCCCCTTTCAGTCAGGAGGGGGAGGAGAAGGAAAAACTTAAATTAATAAATTCGGGAGAAAGGGTAGACCTACGGGGTAAAATTTTTATGGTAGATGCGCCTCATGGGAGGTTACCCTTGACAATATCGAGGGGGACCGAGGCCCTAAATTTAAGGGGGATTTTGGGGAAAAAATCGTTTTTGGTCGATATCTCTCCAACAGAGCCTCGGATCGAAGATTTGGCAAGAGATGACACCGTTTCGATAACCACGTTTTTCGGGGTCATCTGTGGGTAAGGGAATTATACCCCCACCCTCCCCAGATATCCAAAATTTTTCGAAAAAATGGAAAAACTTGAAAAAAACCTAAAATATTGTTCGGAAAGTTAATTAAAATATCATAAAATAAGAAATAAGAAAAAAATTTACTTATTAAAAAAAATAGAGAAACGCGGCTTTCGGCGAAAAAAAGGCCAAGAAGTTGACCTATGAGGTCGAAGATGGCAAAAATTTGAAAAGGAAAAATGCTTTACAAAAAAAAAGTTGAAAAAAAGCAAAAAAAAAAATAAAAAAAGTGTCGAAACCTGGGGCAAAAGTTGAAGAAAAAAAGCTTAAAAAAAACTCAATTCCTTATATCTCTCTCAGAAGTTTCACTTCAGTTGTGTGCTTATAAAGCACATAATATTTTTTATGATTTACCTAAAAAACAGTGGTAATAATTATTAAAAAAATTAAGCAGTTGGGTGGATGGCTCCTCACCATTTTTCAAAGCCCCGAGCCACCACTGGAAAAGTCCTCCCTTGGCTCGTGGAAAACTTGGCAACCCTATCGACGACTAGCCCAAACTAATCAAACCTATTGAAATTTATTATAACGTATCGAAACCAGTTCAAATGATTAAAATAAGTTGAGACTAAGTGAAACTAATCGAAAGTTGAATCGACGACTAACCCAAACTAACCAAATCTATTAAAATTGATTATAACGTATCGGAACCGCTTCAAATGACTAAAATAGGTTGAGAATAAGTGAAACTAACCAAATCTACCAAAATTGAATATAATGTATCGGAACCGGCTCAAATGACTAAAACAAGTTGAGACTAAGTGAAACTAACCGAAAGTTGATTGGACGACTAACCTAAACTAACCAAATCTATTAAAATTGATTATAACGTATCGGAACCGCTTCAAATGATTAAAATAAGTTGAGAATAAGTGAAACTAACCGAAAGTTGAATCGACTAACCCAAGTTAATCAAATCTATTAAAATTGTTTATAGCGCATCGGAACCGGCTCAAATAAGTAAAATAAGTTGAGACTAAGTGAAACTAATTCAAAGTTGATTCGACGACTAGCCCAAACCAACCAAATATATTAAAATTGATTATAACGTATCGAAACCGCTTGAAATGACTAAATTAAATTGAGAATAAGTGAAACGTACCGAAAGTTGATTGGACTATTAACCCAAACTAACCAAATCTATAAAAATTGATTATAAAGCACACAACTGAAGTGCAACTTCTGAAAGAGATATTGGAAATTGAGTTTTATCTTCTTTTTATAATACTTGTATTAACTTTCCGAACAATTTTTAAAATGGGACACCATGTATTGTATATTCTTAAAATTATAAAATTTGCTTGAGATTCTATACATATTTGATATTTCATCATATGCCTAAATTCTTTGCTTTCGAGATATTGGCATGCGAAATAAGTAATTTTCCATATTGTGAATAACTGTAAAATCCAACGGTTCAACTTTGATCAAAACGGATTGCACTTTCCTGTATATCTTAGGTTCTAATTATCCATCGTCTGGCATCCACTTTTGGCTGAAACGGAAGTAGGTATAAACCAAAAGTTAGTGCCAGTTGATATACAATTAAAAACTTAAAGAAAAAATAAAATCCGTTTCGATCCAACGAAAAGCTGTTTGGATTGCATAGTATTAAAAACGGCAAAAATAACGTTTTTGCATGTCAATATCTAGAAAACAAAAGAGCGTATGGAACTTTATGCTGAATTGAAAAATTTCTGAATATATTGGGTGTCCCTACTGGGTATTCCATTTAATAAAATAAAAATTTATATCACAGTTCTTTTTTTTTTAAACTAAAAGAGTTTTTAAATGGCAATTTTAGATTCTATGGTAAAAATACATAAGACGGATATTTTCGATTTTTTTTTAAATACAGGTTGTGTTCAAAAAATGGATGTGTTTAGTCCTTGTTGGATGACCATGTACAATTTTACTAACAAGTATAAATTAAGGTCTTTTATTAATTTTTAAAATTTTCTCGTTTAATAGACTTTTGCAAATATACTACATTATTGGTGTCAAATAATTCACATAACTTTTAATGATTTTGTGTGATAGCTGTAAAACTGTACGAAAATAATGGGCAAACAAGTAAAAAGGTGGATGACATTAGGATTAAATTTAAAATGGTTCGCCAGCCATTTAAACGTAATGCTTCAGACTTATCAGAACTTAATTGAATTCAAGGGTTGTTAAAATGTAACACATAAAATATATCACATGTAGCTGAACTAAAACTAATTATTGTATTATGGATGTGCGGCCGTCGAGATATTTCTTACTAAGAACTAATTATATTCGTGTATAGTTATAGCGCGAATTATGCCACGCGATGCTTTGATAAGAATAAACGAGTGAAATGTACGAACTATAGACGGACGGACTATTGTTGTACGAAATATTTACAAATGTCAACAATTCCATTTGCATTGCGCTATTAACTATTAATGCTAGTGCTGTAGAGTTATTTGTAAATGTTGTTATTTCTGAATGCGAACTAATTAGAGTAACGAACCGTTGCTGCGAACTATAAGGGGAGAACGCATTCGCGGTCCCGTCGCATCGCGTACCACGCTAGTCTCGCGCGCGATGAAGTTCCTTCCCTTGTTTTATAATGTATGCAGTAGCACAGAGACAACAATGAGACACTCAACTATGTGTCAAAATAATATCCCATTCTATTCTCCGTCTTTGTTCCGCATGGTGAAAGGTGGAACGTAGATGGCGCTAGGAAATTTCCCGCAAAAATTTGAAATAATTGCATTTTATGTTACTTTATTAAATAGCGATTTCTATTGGAAGAGTTAGTGCGCACTGAGTGTATTTGCATCTCTGTTTGCTGATGTTGATTAATGAACAATAGGAATACACTCAGTGCACATCTAACTCTTCCAATAGAAATCGCTAAAATTATTTATTAATGTTTATATTATATAATTAAGCACCAACCTAGGGATATAAAGTGAGTGCATATATTTGTTGGTGTATTTTATTATTGACAATATTCTATATATTTTGAGCAAATCAAATTAACAGAACTCTAATGTATCTCGTTTACAGCAGAAATATAAGTAAATGGTCAAAATGTTTATTTGAGCTACATTTTTTGTAAAAGTGACGGAAGAATCTAAAAGTACAGGGTCATTTTTTATATTTTCCCACCCCCTTTAACTTTTTTGTGCCACTGTGTAGAAAAAATATGTAAATAGGAAAGTTGTAGTGCTTGAGAAGTAGTTCTCAGAAAACATTTTTTTGTCTATACAGGGTATTGCAAAAGTGTGAAAAACAAAAAAATATATATTTTTTAAATGGAACACCCTATATATTTCTCCTCAGAACGAAAAATCTTTGTTCTCCGATTACAAAAATATATAATTTGTCTACATTTGCTTAAGCCATTTCTGAGCTATTTAACTTTAAAAGTTGATTTAAATAAAATAAAGCATTGTTTTAATAATTTTTTATTATTATATACAAATTCGTATCTTAACATGTTTGATAACAAAAACTTCAGTATTTCAATTATTGCTGAATATGTCTACTATTGATACAATCTCGGAAGTCGTTTTCTAATTTATTTGTTGCATGGGTAATAAAAATTGGATTGTTCTGGTTAAGGTCGTTTATATAGTATACAATTCTCACCCTGAGCTCTTCAATAAGGGCGCTTCTCTGAGCATAAACTTTGTTTTTAAATATCCCCACAAAACCGCATCTAAGGGCGTTAGATCTGGGCTGTTCGGTGGCCAGTGGACGGTTTCCCGCCTATTATTTGAGCAGATTGGCGAATTGGAAGCATACCAAGAGAATCTCTGTTTCCTGATTGAAAAATTGTAAATAACTTAGGGAACCTTCATAAAAAATAGAGCCATTAATTTGACATAATAGCTGTTTTTGTCACTGTCATTCACGGCTATTTTGGCACATTTCATATTTTTCTTAATTGCGAGCAAGGCTACTTCGATTGGTTTGAATTCATGCTTTGTCAACTTTTAAAGGCAAATAGCTCGGAAATAGCTTAAGCAAATGTAGACAAATTATATATTTTCGTAATCGGATAATAAAGATCTTTCGTCCTGAGGAGAAATATACAGGGTGTCCCATTTAAAAAATACATATTTTTTGTTTTTAGCACTTTTTGCAACACCCTGTATAGACAAAAATATGTTTTCTGAGAACTACTTCTCCAGCACTACAACTTTTATATTCACATCTTTTTTCTAAACAGTGGCACAAAAAAGTTAAGGGTGGTGGGAAAATATAAAAAATGACCCTGTACATAATAAAAACAAGTTTATTTGATGCATATTTTAAAGAACGCTGACATAAACAATAACAAGGATGTTATGTATTTCACAAATGACACTTAATGTGAGAATGCAACAAAGGAACGCAGTAGTTTGAAGCATCTCGGACTTCGCTTAAATATAGTTAGAGCACCATCAAAAGTCCACCGTCTCCCTTTGGCTGATTTGCTTCTAAACCACCGTATCTGTGACACCATAAAATCTGCTGGAACAGAGGGCATATCCTTAAACAAATTTCGTACAACATTTGAATCTGCAAGATTTGACAAGGATTTTGGAACTTGTTGCATCCAGTTCTAAAAAAAAGAAAATATTGAAATGTCAATGAAATATCATCTTTCGAGAAAATGCCTAACCACTTTCAAATTTAATGTAGCTATCTACTATACACAGTTTTGAGAAATTGCTTTTATAATTTTTATTACCAACAGTATAAATAACTGTTATGCTTGGAAAAAAACTAAGAAGTTTTAGTCTTGTAGTAAAGTTCAATTTCAAATAAAATGTTAATAGTATTGCTAAACTGTCATGCATCATAATACCGACACAGCTTAATGCTGTACCAGCAAATATTAACTAACTATAAGAAGGCCCACTCAATGGCCAGAGAGCGCTACAAAGGAATCGTCGTTTATTTTCTTCGTTACCTGGTACCGATCGGCGAACTTCGCCGCACACAGGTTGAATTTAAATAAAAGCTGGCCATAAACGATATTTTCGTTTGCGGTATATTTAATCAAATTTTTGACGAATTTTTTTATAGCACTCTAATACTCTAGTTGACTTTGGAAAAACACAATTGATATCTTTTGAATTGTTTGTAGCGCCCTGTCAAACTTACGTTATGGTTTTTTTTATAATTATCACCAAATAAATATTTTGATAAAGTTTGTATTCAACTGGCTGTTTCAAAAATCTGTTAACGTTTTTAATCAGTTATTATTGATAACAATACTCAAGGTGTGTAATAACTAATATTTAAAAGGTTTTGATTTTGCGTTAATGATTTCACCATATTTCCGAATACAAATATTCTGGCAAAATGATGAGCTGGTATATGGCCGCCGCGTCAAAGGTCGCCTGCCACTGCCAACATTATTGTTTTATTTGTATCATGGCCTGCCGATATTCTGCTAGTTTTCGCGCGGGGAAGGAGACACACCGCTGACATGCCGCCGGCGGCGCCGCGGAGAGTGATCCTTCTTATTATCATATAATTTTGACCAAATACATAATAAAAAGATAAAGACTGTACTATACTGCTAACGTGTTAACACTCCGTTGAGGTTATGTGTTGGTGTTATACCTAATTGTGCAACAGCTGAAGCCGGATTATCAGAAAATGGCGCGTCGAAATGAGGATCCCTTATTGCCGAAATTTGTAACGTGCGCTGTTTTCCCTGCTGCTGCCTTGTTTGAGCATTTACGTCTCTGTTTTTTGCTTCATATGTTGTACTGAAAGTATTTTCAAATGGTTTTATGTCATTTAAATTACCCTTAACGCAACGCATTATTAAATTGGAATTTTAAAAACTGTATCTGTTATAAAGTCGTCGGTACGGGTGGGCAAGAAATTGAATAATCAATTAAACGCTTAATATTTTAGCAAATAACTTAATAATCGATTAATCGAAATAATCGATTATCGATATTTTCTGAAATATTAATCGATAAATCGATGAATCAATTAGTCGGTAATTTCTTAAAAGTGAATGGAATAATCGATTATTTTCGCCCACCCCTAATCCCATAATATTGTAGTACGTGAAACTGAGGCTGAAATTTCGGTAGAATCATTATTGCTGATGCAAGGCTGATGTTATTATAAAAAGAGGTAATAAATACTTTGGCTGAATCAGCAGATAAAATGTATAATTTAGTTTTAATTTGTAAATATGGCTTTGATATTACCTTGGGATAGTCAGAATATAAGCAAGTGTTTTTGAACAACCGCTGCACTGATGCTTCTATATTTTTTACTAGTTTCGTTCCTATTAGATTAATTTTTAAAAATAGCGATAACTCTGAAATACATGTATGGCAAAATTGCAGGCTCTCGTCAACGCGTTTCTGTCGTCCACTTAACAATCATTTTGCTCGTGAGACTTCTGAGTTAACCGATGCAAAAACAAAATTTGGATCATCGAATTAAAAATTTAAAACCCTTTTTTTACAACGAAGGAGCCCTTAATTTTCAAAATCATTTTTTAAAATGGTTTAAGAACATACAAATGATATTTATACATGATTTATATCGTTAGTGATAATTGATACACCCTATATATAAATATAGATGATGAGCCAAAAATTCAACAATTGCTTATCTAAAACACGATATATTAAACGTGTAATACTTAATAACTTGTGTGTCTTATTTCTGGTAAACCTTATTATGGCCAACTTTCCTAGAAATTGGACCAGTATGCGCCGGGTCCAAAGGTCGCATGCCAGTATCATGCTAGTTTTCGCGCGGGGATGGAGGCATACCGTTGACGTGCCGCCGCGGAGAGTGAATCTTCGTATCGTAGTTAATATTCGGTGGCTGTACTAAGCTGTTACAGAGATGTCAAAAATTGTATTGATAAAAGTTGGCTATGAAATATAGCCCGTCTGTCTGAATGTCAGTATGACATTGAACTTGACAATTTTATTAGAATTATTTTAAAAGAATGACATAAAATAAGACAGACGTTTTCCATTCCATGGCCATCTTTTATCAATATAAATAATTTTTGATACCCCAGTATCCACCTTCATTCTCTACTGGATATTGAAATATTTCTACCTAGGAACAGGAAGGCGAAGTAGAAAGTTCTTGAGTCCATGCAAATGGTACTGCTGCTATTGAAAGTTTATATTGTATAGCATCTACACAATCTCTCTTTTGAAATACTTATTGCAAATTCTGTAATTCCGCAGCGAATCTCCAGAGAACTTCATTCCCAAATGCTCCTGTCATATTCTTGACCTAAAACATTTTTACAGACATTATTTAAATGGCATGTGCTATCTATTTGTGGTAATGTGTCATTGTTGCAACACTAATACAGTTGACTTTTGACAGCTTTGAATGTACTTCGAACTGCATATAAGCATGTTATCAGCAACGCCATGTTTATTCTTAGGCGTATTCATAGATATCTTTCTTACTAACGAGCTCTAACATCTCTATGTTCATTGTTCAGATTATGAACAATGAACATAGAAATGTTAGGGCTCGTACAGGCTCTTATTGTAACATTCCTCCTTTACTTAGGTAAATATATAAATAATTATGACAAAAATTGCTGCAAACTTTATTACATCAGGTATTTTCTTCAATTATTATTATTTAAATGAAGAATAAAGGCTGTGTGCATGTACGAAACATAGTAATGAAACAATCTTTGTATATCATGCAAAATTTTGCATGATATACAAATATTGTTTCATTACTATTATTATTTAGGCTTCATTTTGAGCGGATTGTTCATCTCTAGGCTCTTTCTATTTTCCCTAATTAAATAAGTTTGTAATGTAACAACTTACCTTTCAAGATTTGCAGGAAACTAGAACAATTTTCCTATTTCTTTCTCACTAACATCACACACTATACACCTTCACTTCCCATTATTTGGCAAGGCATTATTTGGAGGTTTTTTTGTTGAAAACACCTTATTGTCTGTTTTCGCAATAAAGATGGGGCTCTGAATGGGATATATAAAAATCGTTATTGAAAGTTTACCTAAATAAACAGACTAAAAAAGCAGTATACATACCTACGGGGATAAATTGTCTAAAAATCGCTTAATAAAGTCACAAAGTAGAAATCAGAACCGAACTCAAAATAAATACAAATACTAAAAAATGGCCGATCCATCATCCATCAGACAAGTTTTTCCGTAGCGTTGCCACGTTTTATTTATCGATTTATTTTACTACTTCTGTCACTTACTCTTTACTTGCGTTAGATAAGAGTAAAAAATAAATAATTTACTGGACTATATTGGGATGTGTTACATTTGGCATTGTTGTATTTTAGTTCCCAGCGCCATCTGAGAATCTCCTTTCACCATGCCAGAAAAGGATCGGTTAATACAGAATCAATATACCTATTAGATAACGACGAATCCTCCGAAACAATATGAATAAATTTTCTATTAAGTTGAGTGTCCCATTGTTGTCTCTGGTATGCATTCGCACATAGAAATAGGACTCCTAGATGGCTAATACATAAGAGTATATAAGCAAATCTACTCACGAAAGAAGAGAGACAAAATATCCATGTGTAAGACAGAAACGTTGAATTTCGTAGCGTATGCGCGCGCCTGGCTGTATACAAGGGCATGTTGAGTATTAATTCCATGTTATGTCGGCTAATAGCTACAGGTTCTATCTAACACACGGCAATAATAAAAAACACAAGAACTCTTTACAAAACTGAACAACGAAAGTCGAAAAGCAAAGAAAACAAGAATTCATTAATTAAAATGGCGTCCGTTCCGATCGGGTCCACGTCCTTGCAATCTCACAACGTTGCCAAGTATAAGATATGTAAAGTACTAGGTTTTAACGTAACACAAAAATAATTAACATAATCAAAAATCTTAGGAACATATACTTCGAAAATACTAGAGTAAATTTATAATATGAAACAGATTTTAAAACATTCCGTTTAGGGGTTTACTTCCTACGTTTTTCAGTAGTCATCTAATTAAAATACACATAAAACGATAAATTTCTCCTGGTTTGCCAACGGTGTTGGTATATAAACTGCATGTAAGCAAGTAAATATA
Organism: Pissodes strobi; assembly: GCA_016904865.1. Lineage (NCBI taxonomy): Eukaryota > Metazoa > Arthropoda > Insecta > Coleoptera > Curculionidae > Pissodes > Pissodes strobi. Next base: position 15,245 of record MU193042.1, read on the forward strand.
AGGTCCTTATTTACATGCCCACGCAAGCGTATTATCACCCAACCCCTATTGTTTTCTACCTTTCTCCGCGAGGAACTTCTCACTCTATCAGCCTTCTAGAAGTCCTATTTCTATGCATTCGCACTAGACCATAGATAAATATTAAGGGGGAATAGAATGGACTCCCCTGTACTTATACTTGTAGCCACAAAACTGAGCGTCGTTCGCGCCATCTGTTGCCTTGTGATCAAGTAGCCAAAGATATCTGTAATATATGGCTTCCATGATATTATGAACAATACAAACGATCTCTTTACTACTAGATGTCGCCCTCCTAGGGGGGGCAAGTGTTTTATTAAATGTTTAGGCGCTACAAGAAAAATTTCAATACAAAAGTTAAAGTTTTTATCGTAATATCTCTCAGATGTATAAAAAAAGAAATGCGCTTCACAAACTGCTGAAAAACATCTATTTTTTTACCTGCCTTGACTTTGCGATGCGCGTTTATTTTTTCTGATAGATCTGAGAGATAATAAGTAAAAAACCGGTTAACTTTTGTATTTAAACTTTCTAGCTCCTGAAATAAAGCCTCCAGGGAAGGTGCAAAATAGAAAAAACAACTCTGTACCTACTTCACATTTCTTAAACTATCGATAAACATTTACAAGAAACCAAGAGTTGTTAAATAAGTTGATTTCATATAGGCTCATATCAAATATACCTATGTAGGTAAATTAACTTTAATATATCTATTTTCATATTTAAATAAGGTTTAGCTATAAAATACTAGTAAACACTGCGAATGAAAAAAAACTTTATATCAAATTCTATTTGTTACTTGTGTAGGTTAAAAAACAGTTAAAAAGAACCACCAAGTATGATGAAGCACAAAAACAGGTTTCAAATCACACACTATACAGAAGTTAAATAAAAAAATGTAAACTATTTTTGTCAACAATAAAGGGAAACACCACAACATGGAATAAAAGAAACACTTTTCTATAAAATAATTCTATTAATGTATCACAAATACAAATACAAAATATTTATTAGTGCCATAACAGAAGTTTTACACAAGTCAAAAAATTTACAGAAATAGTAATTACGTAATATCACTAAAATTGTTGTATAATTACAAGATCAATCGACTTACCTGTAAGGAAGATCGATCGGAATTATCCGAGCATCTCCGCCATCCCTCATTACACTTTGTAGTATACAACTTTTTCCCAATCGGTACAATTTTTAAAGAAGTTATCTAAAAACATGGTGATTCAGCCGACCCTGGCTAGCCGCTCGAGCTCATGCATCGCCTTGATGCGTCATTACAATTTTGGTTCGTGAGATTTTTGATTACATTGCATTTGGGGTGATAGGGAGAAGGTAAAGACTGGGTGGGTTTGTAATGAGGGATGGCGGAGATGCTCGGATAATTCCGATCGATCTTCCTTACAGGTAAGTCGATTGATCTTGTAATTATCCTTCGCATCTCCGCCATCCCTCATTACACTTTGTAGATGTTTAAAGTATTTGCGATGTAATCTACATTAACTGAAAACTGCGAGTTTTCTGTAGTCCTAGATTTGTAAGGCCCTTTTTATAAACTAAAATTCAAATTTATAACCATTAGATTTAATAACACACATCATGAAGGTACATATATCATGTTTAACGCTTAACTGATATTAACCCTTAACTTATTTTTAATACTATACCAATATTCTTATGTAATATGATAACAAGTTGATAAGTAAGTTATAATTGTAGCTTAATATTTATATGATTCCTTAAAGTTTATGGTTCAATAAACAAGATGCCAATCCAGTGGGATTACCCACGCCAAGTTTTTTATAGAATTTCGAGAATACTTTTGATTTTTCTGTCGAGCCAGCTGTCTTCTGAATGGTTTGTAATGTAACTCCCATTCTTTGAGCTGTTGAAGTTGCCCCGTGTCGCGTGCTGTGTGCCCCAAAGATTTCCGTGTTTATACTGCTGGCTTTTAGTATTAACTTGACCCATCTGCTAATGGTTTGACTGTTGTCTGGGTGATAGAGCTTTTTGTGAGTGAGTATTACATTTTGTTTGGTTTTGCTACTTGTGGTATCGATTGCATCTACAAATGCAACGATCTATTAGCATATTTACAGTATCTGTGAATGCCGTAATTTCTGTTTTTGAACAAAAAAATACATATGTTCACTAGCTGCAACTGCAATTGCAGACAGTGGAGGGTACGATCGATTGTATCTGCTAATACAACGAACTATTCACCTTTTATTGACTGGTAGCACCCTTTTTCCTTTTATGCGTTCTATGTAAGTCTCTAATAGTGTGACTATACATAGTTCAGGTTGATTAATAAAATAAGGTAATATCAAACTAGGTTGAAGCCTGTTTAAGCCACTTGCTTTTATTTTATCCGGGAATCTGATTTCAATTATGTATTCATATTTAAAAATATTGTCTATTTTTACTTCCGGGTTGTCCGTGATTTGTGTGCCGTTATTAGTATTAAGAGTGTTACTAGCTTTAAAGTTAGATTTGTAGATTTAAGAATTCGTGAGGGTACATGCTCTTTAAGCGCTGTAGAACTGGGTAGGAATCCCAAGTAATTGAGTATTTTGAATTTGGGGGTCTTATGTTAAATGTTCCATTGAGAAAACTTTTTATAATCGCTTCGTCTTTTGTTTGAGTAGGATGACTCCGAAGACAATTGAATATTTAGGAGCTCAAGAATAAGTTTACGGTTTTATTATATATTTATTGGCGCTTAGAAAAACAGAAATTCCCTATTTATTGTAAGTATTTCCGTATTGTTTGAGGGCGCTATCTGTCAATGAAGAAATAATCGCTTTTATCGCTTCATTAGGTACGCTTTGTTATAGAATAGCTCTCCTGACAATGAGGAAGTTTCATAATTTTTTTTTTTATTACTGCTGATTTCGATAGCCCATGAAAAATAAGTAAACATAAGTTTTTTCTTTTTTCCCTAAGCCGAAAAATGAGGCAGATACAACGCCTTGAGATGTGCTTATGACGTCATAATACACATGAATTGTTACGTCACACCATGCATGGTATATCTATATATACAAAACTAAAAACTGGTATAGCTCTTGTAATATTCATCTTTAGCGGAAATAAAAAAATACGTATAGATCTTTTCTTTTTTTTTTGTTTCTTTTTTTTTTAATTTTATTTTTTTTACGGTTCTATAGTTTGCAATAAAAAATAATCAGTTTAATTTCTCAGGAAACTTCGTAATTTCCCTACAGCCAGAGAAATTTTCTTCCACAATGGTTGTTTCTCTCCGCAAGGAGATGTGAGTAAGTATTTTTCAGGGTAAAGATAATAGACTGTTCTGCCAGTAGGTCCCTTTTCTCTTGTATAAACCCCAAAAGTGAGCATGGTTGAGGGGGAATAACTACGCTTTTTTATATAAAACCTAAATCTTGTAATGTTTATGTAATTTTATTTATACTTTTAACACATTGACTGCCCACAACGCGCTTGGCGCGTTGACTGGAACTTCGACGGTGTGCCCACACCGCGCTAGGCGCGTTCTTGTGTCTATTAGTTTCTGCGCACCACAGAAAGACCGGGCATAACTGCACGCGCTTGCTAATACGACTGGGCGTTTAGTACTGGGTCAAACGTAATGTGAGTAGGTTGGTTCCGATTCATTTTTTTAATTGTGCTTTTGGCGGTCTTTTTTATTCGAAAAGTTGATTGCACTGTTATAAGCGGTAAGGATCGTTTCGTATCTACTTGTATTCCTTTTTAGAGTATAAAATACAGGGAAAAAATGCATTGTAAAGAAAATATGGTCATTATTTTTTCGTTTTTTTTTAAAATGAACGCGCTAGGTGCGTTGATGGGCACCGAATACTGGTTTTATGCAAAATCGCTATTTTATATCGGACCAACAGCCTGGTTGTTCAAAAGATGTTAGGCACTTACCCAAAAGACCTAGATGTGACCCTAAGAAAGGCCTCACTGATGATGTAAAATATATGAGTAATAAAAACATTTTTTTCAGAACGCGTGTGGCGCGTTTATGGGCACTGAGCGTGGTTTTTATGTTACTCAGTGCCCACAACGCGCCTAGCGCGTTTTTGTTTTTTTTATAAAAAAAAAGTTGAAAATCCATATTTGAATTCATTTGTAACAAGTTTTAAGTATTTAATTTAAAAAATATCTGAAAAACTGTAGTGGCACCTGACGCAATAGTCGTTTTTGGCGTGGGCAGTGAATGTGTTAAGCAATTCTCTTTGGAATTACCAATAACTAGCCAATTGTCTAAGTAGAGTACAGTTCTTATACCCTTTAATTTTACATATCTTACAACTGGTTTCAGTTTTGTGAAAAGATATGGAGCTGTACATAAACCAAATGAAACACAATTAAATTGGTATAGTACGTTGCAAAAAACGAATCTTAACAACTTTTTTTTTGACTACTGTGCATAGGGATAAGGAAACATGCATCTTTAAGAGATCAGTTTTCCCCAAGAATGCGTATTTTGAAATTAAATTTTTTTCCGTCCTATGTAGTCTTCTACTTTGCTAACCGGAGTGGTGTCCTATTTATAATCCTGTACCCACTCTACTATTGAACTGTTTACCTTTTTTCTCTGCTAATTTTGAACGTATAATTCTAGTTCAGACGGTTGGCTAATTAAATTATTGAAAGGGAGGGCTAAGAAACTAATCCCACGGACTATAGTTGCTTCTGTAATTGATACAGTAGTTGTCTTGGCAGGATTTAGTACTCTCTTCGAGATTTAATTTTGATGGTCTGAGGACATTGCAGTTAGCAGCTGGTGGTTTTTTTTTATCTTTAGTCCTTTTAATAAGTAATTGTCCCGTCTAAACTATCTGAATATGTAGTTCTGGCCTCGCAGGTGTGATTTCGTCGTTTTTTTTTTTTTTATCCTATAGCTACACAGCTAGGTGGTCGTTACTTTGTTTAGGACCATCTGGTGCTTCTGATGTTGGTAAGTCTTGATAGTCTTGATTTGCTAAGTTATTTCCTCAGCTAGCGTGAGAGGATCTTCTAATGCATTTGCAAATGCAAAAGAGTTTCCTTGGTTTTGCTACTTATGATATCGATTGCATCTGCAAATGCAACGATCTGTTAGCCTATTTACAGCATCTGCAAATGCTACAATTTCTGTTTTTGAACAGAAAAATAGGTTCATGAATATGTTCACTATCTGCAACTGCAATTGCAGACAGTGGGTACGATCGATTGTATCTGCTAATACACGAACTATTCACCTTTTTGCTTGCTGCTTAACTCTGGTTATGCTTTCGACTGCATCTGCAAATGCAACGATTTTTTAGCATATTTACCGTATCTGCAAATACTGTAATTTCTGTTTTGAATAGAAACCAAGAGTGTAATAATTCGCTACCTCCAATGCAATGATTTTATGTAAGAGGGTTGCAATAGTATGGTGGTTATTTGTTTTTGTATCTGCAAATACATAGCACTATACCGTTTTATTTTTGTCAGTACATATATCCTTTACATCGGCAAATGTAGGGATATAGTGTGCCTCTAACTACTTTTACATAATATACCTACTGGGGTGGAGGCTGTTGGGGGCCCTTCACATCTGCAAATGTGAAGGCCAATTTTAGTTAAAGTTATTCGCATCTGCAAATGCGAATTTGTAAATAGGTATTATTATTAGTTATTAACATCTCCTGCAAGCAATGTTTACTCCAATTTTTTCCCTCACCGGACGGCTCATGTCAACACGAATTGTTTAAAAATAATGCGTTCCGGTATTACATTGCTTCGACAAAGCCGAACGATAACATTCCGCCTTTTTCCCTTAATTTTGGGTTAGTTTTGGTTAGCACTTTTAGTTCTTGTTGATTGAGCCTCCGTTGCGAGCAAAGCCAACGGAGGGCCATGCAAGCTATAATAATACCCAACTTGGGATTTAGTCGCTCGTAAATTATGCGTCAGCTTGCCTTTGTGGCTAGTTTTTAGGGGTTAATTTCGTGAGAAAAGGGCACTCTTCGACTTACTCAAAATTTTTTTTTTTTGAAAAGTATTTATTAATACAGTAATAACAATAATTACATATACATAGTTCTTATTCCTCTAGCCAGTGTTTTTGAACACTGGTATTGAGGATAATTGCATTTTAGTAATAATAACAGTATGATTTCCTATAAACTCTCTAGTATTGTGGCTATGAATATCCTTTGAAAATATTATGATAATATTTTAATTTTGAGTTTTATTTATTATCCTGTAAATAAGTTTATTCTGTTCAAATTTTAATACCTTATGTAATTGCCATACTCTTAAATTTTCATATAGATCTGCAGTATGAGTCAGTGGATCATAATTAAATATAACTTTGTTTTTTGTTTTGCAATATTTGCATCGAATCGAATTGTAGTTTATAGTCCCACATGTGCCCCATACGGGGATCATATATCGAAAAACGAATGATACGAAGGCATTATAACCATTTGTTTCTATTTTTATATTCCTTTATATGGTATAAACGTTTTATTCTATGTAAAACATTAATAATTGTGCAGACCGATCGGTATATATTTCCTCCTTTTGATTGTGTTATGTAAACACTTTTTGTGATTGAATAGTATATTTCTTTGGTAGGATGTACGATTAGACAAGATTACTAGAGAACGGTTCGAATAGCTCGTATCGTTAACTGTTGCTTTTTACTTACTTTATATTTCGATATAGTATATTTCAATTCCGAATATATTGTTTGATTCTGTGTAATTGTGCAAAGACGACAAATAAATGTAACAATGTTTTGTCATGCCCTCGTATATAAATAACAGTTTGTTAGTATAATTCAAATCGCAGTGAGCACATTTAATTTTTGTTTACTGCTTCATTCGCATTTTTGACTGTAACCCGTTCGCACTGTATTTTATTCTAATAAGTATAGTTAGTTTTAGAAGTTTGAGAGTATTTTCCATTTCAATTTTATTAAGTAAAAAAAATAAGGGTTACAAGTGTCATATTTATTCATAATACTCAGTTTAGTATTATACACATTTAGTTTGCTTTTATACAAGAGATTCTGTTTTTATATATTTAAGATAACCAGGTATTTATGTATATTTGAAATTTTAGCATATAATCTTATATGGACTCACCCCCTGATTCGCTTCTCCCGATGCATATTGCCCCCTTTTTTCGTCTCCTTTGCGAGCAGGACGTATCACTAACACTTCACTATACTAGAAATACGATTTCTAGGCATTTTTCTTCTTAAAACCAAAAGAAAGAACCGATTTACGGATTCTTGCTTGTCACCGACCGGTACGAAATTGTAATGACGCATCAAGGCGATGCATGAGCTCGAGCGGCTAGCCAGGGTCGGCTGAATCACCATGTTTTTAGATAACTTCTTTAAAAATTGTACCGATTGGGAAAAAGTTGTATACTACAAAGTGTAATGAGGGATGGCGGAGATGCGAAGGATAATTATTCCTGAATGCTATAGAAACGTCGTACGTCGTGAAATAAGATACTCTGTGATTCTTATTTGGAAGGTTTTAACAGGTAAGGACCTTATGTGGAAGGTGGAAGGACAATTTATTATAAAACAGGGATCGAAAGAAAGATATCCCTGTTTGCATATGATTTATTCGATGAAAATCAGTATAAATATTATTATTATTCCTAGTTAGATGGGAATGAACATTTTCAAAAGTTTCATAATCTCCAAGATTGGCTTTTGCATGCAATAAACAGCAAAACATATTGAGGCAAGGAACTGTTAAGATATTTATTCTGAAAAACACATTCTACAATCAGATGTATAGTGCAGATTTTGAAGGATTCTTATGGCCTTTGAAGAGAAAAAACACAGTGTCAGTGGCATGCCCCCATATTAAGATACCATAAGATATCCTAGAATGGACACACGAAAAGTACACTGATCGAGTGACCCCTGGAGAAATATTTATAGTTAAACTTGAAAGTGCAAAAACTACAGTAGCAATTTTAGCTCATATACACTCTGTGTGGGCACTCTATAAAAGCTTTGAATCTAATTTCAGCCCCAAAACGTTACTGGCTTATTAAGACAATGCAAATGTATATTTCGAGTCGAGATGCAGAGTTTTGATACATTCATAGTTAACTGATATGACGTAAACCAATTTGCAACATTCGACTGTGTTTCCGTTACCGCTACTTGTAAGTTATCCACAACTAAATTTCTCTTAACAACAATTGAATCATCTGTAAAAATAACAAATTCAGCACTGGGATCACTGCACTCTAGGTCATTAATATAGCCCAGATAACACCGGACATCCAATGGACATCCGTTTTAGGTACAAAATGTGTACAGATGTCCAGGAACATCGAATGGACATCCAATGGACTATATTTTCTGGACATTATTTGAACAGCCAGAAACGAATATCCAATGGAAGTCCATTTAGTGTCCA
>JAEQML010061402.1:0-25815 GCA_016904865.1 Pissodes strobi
ATGCCTGAACCTGCACCATAGCATCCTCCTGCTGCAAAGGTTGTTACGAAAAATATCATTCTGAATAATACCTCTGATTAAATTGTGGTTGACTCCATTAGGATTATTTCTTCCATTCTGGCCAACGACTGGATAGCACCGAAATCCAAGATTTGGTTAGTCTGGATGGTGTTACTATATTCATACCTAGAATCGTAAACTCTTTAGGATTCTGGTTTTCACACTATACAAATACACAAATGAAATGTCATCTGTGACATTTGTCATTGCCGTTATTTCTTGGATTATTGACGTTCGTGTTAAGGGGGCTTGAAATCTCTTTTATGAAAGACGTCGTAATCGTTATAGGTAATAATGTTAACCATAACATTGCCCAAAAATGCTGCTATTTTTAGATGGCTTAAAATCTCTCTAATATATTGAACAGTTCATTCTGTCTTCTATTTCTTGCAGGTACATGAATATTTATCTTATCTAACAGAGGAGGACAATCAATTAAATTATTTACAATTTTATATAAAAAGCATATGCCAAGATTTCTCCTGCGGGTTTCTAATGTAGGAAGGTGTAATAATATATATAATTCATCAAAATGAATATTTTCCACAGGAATTTTTAACCTATAGCCTATATGTCTAAGAAATCGTCTTTGAACCCTTTCCAGCATACTTATGCAAACCTGGTAGTTTGGAGACCAGACAGGACAAGCATATTCAAATATGGATCTTACTACTGAACAATAAACAGTTTTTAATGCATAAATATTACCAAAGTCTTTTAAAGTGTGGACTGCAAAGCCAAGGAGTTTCAAGGCTCTATTGCAAATATTTTCAATATGGAGATTGAAAGTAAGATCCTGACTGAAAGTTACTCCTAAGTCTTTCAAAGATTTCACTCTCTCTAGCTCCTGACCTAGCAATACATATGGATATATTATGACTACATCACATTTAACAAAATATATAACCGTGCATTTTTTAACATTCAAGTTCAAGTCATTAATTCTACACCAAAGAGCAAAGCAATCAAGATCTGCTTGTAGCTGTCTTGAGTCCCCGAAGGTTGAAATTAGTGATGGGCATAACCGAATGATTTTGATAACCGAATTATTTGTATTCAAATAATATTAATAGCCGAATGATTATTTAAATAATAATTATAATAAATTCAGGTTAGTGATTGCAGCCGGTTAGAAAGAAGGTTCAGCGTCATCAGCATCTTATTCGTAACCTGTAACTGCTGTAATTGTCTTATTAAGCATTAAGCAGCTTAATAAATAAGTGAATAAAAATAACAATAGAATACGAGCAAATATTTCATTATGCAATATTATTGAACAAAATATAATAAACAGCATTTTACGTTTTTCAATCAAAAATACTTAAACTCCAAAATATGATTCTTGGATGTGTTGATTACATGTAATGAACATAATTATTAAAAATCTACTTTGCAAAAAAGTATTTCTCTCTGGCGATGTATTTATAGTACTATAATAATATTAATAATTAATAGTACATATTATATCGTTATAGTTATATTACGACTTATGTATGCTCCTACATTCTAAATTCCAATATATAACCTAAAAACTAAACAAAAATTAGGTGATAATTGGTGTTATGTATTGGAAAGCAGGCCGTATTCATTACGAAGAAGTGTATGAAAGAAATATGTGGGACTGCTTGCTAATCGCAACAAAAAATATTGGCCGCCCGGATCAAAAGCGACCGGCTTTTATTTTGATTCTTTGAAAAACTCAAAACTCAAACTCAAACTGGCTTTATTGTCTCAAGTTATTAACATTCCTTATTGACAAAGCAACTAACCTAAAAATAATATATAACTAATTTTCATTTAACATAACAAATAAAACTTAAATTACGTAGAAAAATGTCAATTAAAATCAATTAAAACAACAAAAATATATATATATTGACATGCAAAATATTAGATATATAAAATCACGTGTATAGGCAGACATATAAATCAAATCAAACATGGATGAACTACAACTAAACCAGACAAACAATCATCCATTTTAGGACAAACGGTCATTAAAAAATTCGGCGATTGAATAATAAGCCTTCACAACTAGCAATCCTTTAACCTCCCTTCGAAACCTATTTCCACAAGTAAGCTTTCTTAAATTCAGTGGGAGGTGATTAAAACACTTCTTACCCCTGTAGACAAATGAGTTCTTAAACAATGTACTGGAAGGTATCGGCAAATAAGCAGCGTGAGTATTACGTGTAGAGTAAACCGATATAGAATTAATCTCGTCCTGATATTTTTCCCGGACCATACACACCATCTCCAAAACGAAAATACAAGGTAAAGTCAGTATCCTTCGCGACACAAACAATGGCCTGCATGACTCAAGGGGCCTAGCATGACACAAATAACGCAATGCCCTCTTCTGTAATAAAATGTCAACAAATTGCTGTATTTGTACTTTTTAGGCGTTCAGGCGCCGAAAATTGGATATATTTTTCTTATGTCAGGTAAGCAATAAAAGTAAATTATGTAATCTTAACTTAATATTCGCTAGTTTTCAACCCCCCAAGTTCGGCTTCCACATTCCACATCCTACCGGTACGTTTGAAATTTTAAAACTTATCTTTTATTCGAGCTAAAACATCGAAACTTGCTTATATTATATATTTTACGGCTTTCATATACAATTGATTTTTTCACCAGGGCCAAAGTAGGTATAGGCAAGTGAAGGTCTTGTGTTTGCCTAGTAGCATAAGAGTGACCAGGCCCAGGCAGGTTATCCCTACGCTTATACATCATACAAGCCGTCTGCGTCTCCAGAACAAACAATGATGACAACGTTAGATTTTTTTTGGATTTGAATAAGGCCCTACATGATTCCCTACCGTTTACTTGATAGATGTATCGCACTGCTCTTTTCTGCAAAACAAACAATGAGTGCAGCAAACAATTGTATGTATTATCCCAAAACACAATTACATACCTTAAATGCGACTCCACTAGAGAATGGTACACCTTCCTAGCCAGAGAAACACCGGTCTCTCTCGATACCACACGCACAGCATAGCATCCAGAAGCCACCCTCTTTGTCAGCCCCATAATATACGAATCAAATCTTAAATGGTTATCAAGAAGAATGCCTAAGAATTTAGTATTTGTTTTCAAAACAAGTGGAACATCCCCAAGCAACAAGCCACCCACGTCACGCCTAAAACCCAAGATATTGGTCTTATCAACATTGAGAGTCAACAAGTTAGCATCAAACCACTGTACAATATTTGGGAGATCAGTTGAAATTCTATCCCTCGATGCGTTAGAGCTAGGATTATGCCAGAGTATGGTAGTATCATCGGCAAAAAGCGTAAATTGTCCCTCAATGTCCAGAAAAGCAAGGTCGTTAATGTACAGGGTGTCCCATTTTCGATGATATTACGGGGTATCTCACTTACGAGTAAAGATAGAGAGCTGCGGTTTTCTTATTACTGTGCTACTTTTTTGTGAAAAGAACGATGGTATAAACAAAATTTTCATAGCCCGCTTCGTTTCTGAGATACAGGGCGAAATTGAAAATAATGCATTTTGGGACCCCCCTCGTATCACCGTTATCCTTTAACATATCGCAAAGCTAAAAAATTGCTCTTTTACAGTTTTTGACGTAGAATCCAGTGGCGTGATCAGATTTTTGCTGTGAGCTGTCAATTTTTAGCTATGAATCAAACTTATGTTTTTTTAAATGGAACACCCTGTATATTTTTCTTTCGTTTAATTGGAAATGTTATAAGCTTTATAAAAATATATAATACATTATATGTATTTTAAATAATAAGCCTAAAATTCATAATTTCACTAAATATGTCTCGATACGACACTCTTGTATTTTTTTTTAATGTAACACCCTGTATATTTTTCTTTCGTCTGACTGGAAATTTTATAAGCTTTATAAAAATATATAATACATGATATGTATTTTAAATAATAAGCCTAAAATCCATAATTTCACAAAATGTGTCTCTATACAACACTCTTGATGAGTATAGTATAAGCATTGTCTTTTAAACAACGCCAACGGTATAAGTATTAGCAGGCAGAGACTATTAAGAACAATGGAATTGTAATTTTTTATTGGCCAGACCTTTCAGTGGCAAAATTTATATTTTCTGTGTAATATTGTATTTTTTATGATGGCTCAAAATGAAAATTATCAATATTTTGAAAAATATGACATGTTAGTCTGCTTTATACAGAGCAATGAAAACTTCCGTGAAGTTTCTCAGCTATATTCCAATAAGTTTGTTTGAATATTTATTTACCTTTTGGCTTATTTGGGTTTATTTTTTTAAGTATCATTTTAATTTATAGATATTCCGAAAGAAGGCATCCTGATCTTTTAATGTTTTCCGGAATAAAGAAAAAAATTGGTAGAACAAGGAACGTTGCCTCCGCCCTTACTGCGATTTTCCTTATTATAGGTTTTTGGTAGGGGCCGGATAAACGTTCCATGTTCTCTTTATTCCGGAAAACATTAAATGATCAGGTTGTCTTTTTTTTCAGAATATCCATAAATTAAAATGATACTTAAATAAAATATAAACCGAAATAAGTCAAAAGGTAAATAAATATTCAAACAAACATATTGAATAATAGTTGAGAAGCTTTACGGGAGTTTTCATTGCTCTGTATAAAGCAGACTAACATGTCATATTTTTCAAAATACATATTCATAATTTTCGTTTTCAACCATCGTAAAAAATACAATATTACACAGAAAATATAAATTTTGCCACTGACAGGTCTTGCCAATAAAAAAATTTCCATTCCATTGCTCTGATAATCTCTGCCTACTAATACTTATAACGTTGTTTAAAAGATAATGCTTATACTATACTCATCAAGAGTGTCGTATAGAGATACATTTTGTGAAATTATGAATTTTAGGCTTATTATTTAAAATACATATCATGTATTATATATTTTTGAAAAGCTTATAAAATTTCCATTCAAACGAAAGTAAAATATACTCTTCCATTTAAAAAAACATAAGTTTGATTTATAGCTAAAAATTGACAGCTCACAGCAAAAATCTGACTACGCCACTGGTTTCTACGTAAAAAAGTATATAAGAGCAAGTTTTTAGCTTTGCGATATGTTAAAGGATAACGGAGATACGAGGGGGATCCCAAAATGCATTATTTTCAGTTTCGCCCTGTATCTCAGAAACGAAGCGGGCTATGAAAATTTTGTTTATACCATCGTTCTTTTCACAAAAAAGTAGCACAGTATTGCGAAAACCGCAACTCTCTATCTTTACTCGTAAGTGAGATACCCCGTAATATCATCGAAAATGGGACACCCTGTACAACAGAAAAAGTAGTGGACCCAGAACTGAACCCTGCGTCAGATGTTTTTGAGCCGATGATGACCCTCTGCACTCGCCCATCCAGGTAAGACCGAAACCACTCCAGTACGTTTCCTCTGAACCCATATGTATCAAGCTTCTGCAGCAGAATTCTGTGACTCACACAATCAAATGCTTTTGATAAGTCGTAAAACACTGCCCCAATAGCCTTTCCGCTGTTGAAACCAAAATACACCTCCTTCAAGAATTGAAACACCGCATCATCAGTACACCTACCGGATTGGAAGCCAAATTGGTTAGGGTGGAAAATTTGATATTGTTTGAGAAACATCACAATCCGCTCCTTAACAAGTTTTTCGAGGATTTTTGGAAGGGTAGACAAGAACGAAATCGGCCGAAAATTGCAGGGATCACCAAGGTCACCACCCTTATAAAGAGGAACAACCATAGCCTGCCTCAGACACAAAGGAAACCCACCAGCAACCCAGGATTGATTAATAGCATCAGAGAGAGCATTCAAAACAGGAGCAGGAAGAGATAGAAATATTTTTGCTGTGATGCCATCTTCACCACACGAGCTCTTATTTTTAATTGATTTCATGGCTCGTGTAATCTCCGTCGGGTGCGTTGGCTGAAAGAAAAATGATGAGCCGATCTGAAACCGAGCCATGTAGGCCATTGGATCAGCAGTTGGATTCAACTTCGACGTGAGTGCACCTGCCACAGAACAGTAGTAGTTATTCAAGATATCCGGGGACATTTCTGGAACATTGAAACGCGACCTGTCATCAACACCTCTCATCTCATTCCCAACCTTCCAACTTTCCCTCTGCGAATTGCCAGATGCAGCTATGCGGGTAGCATAATAGAGTTCCTTTGCAAGCCTTATTAACTTTCTATATATATATGAATCCATACTGTTGAAAATAACTCAAAAAAATATCATTATTCGTAAATTTTCGAATTGTATATAAGCACCGCAAATTTCTTGAAGAAACTCTCAAGCCTTTAGTGATCCAAGGCTTTCTACTCTTTTTTAAATTTTCTGAACAGGAAAAGCTCTATTAAATGACCCACGCAAAAGAATATGGAACTGCTCAAGAGGATCGCTACATTCAAATATACCACTCCAATCAACAGCCATACAAAATTGCCCAAATCTACTGTAGTTTGCTCTAGTAAACAATTTACCATATCTGTATTGACACTTTTTGGATTTATTGGGAAAAGCAACTTTACTTAATATAGCCTTGTGGTCTGACAGACCTGACTCAACAACTAAACAGTCCACATTAGGGGAATTCATGGATGAACAAAAGTAATCAATGGTGGTGGATGAGAATTGCGAAACACGAGTGGGTGCATTGACGTACATAAAGAGACTAAATTAATCTAAGAGGTTACACAAGTTAAGCGTATGAATTGAGTCTGTATCATCATAGTTTATGTTAAAATCGCCCAGTAAGATAATATTAGATTTATGTGGCAGCAAAGAAAGAATCCGCTCCAGTCTGGACAAGAAATCATTGGTATTTGAGGCAGGGCTTCTATAAATACAAATTATATATAGTTTTTTAGCACTGGAATAAATCATGGAAAACTCAAAAACTTGCTCTATAGCTAAGTCATTATATATAGTTATGTCTTGAAAATAATTGTCATCTAAAAAAGGTTTTTTTGCCATTATCATGGTACCACCATGCTGAATGGTGGATCTGCAGAATTTTGACAAAATGATGTAATTATCAGCTACAAAACATAATTCATCGCATTTTAACCAATGTTCACATAAACAAACTATATCCGGGTAGTTTTTTGCTTCTAAAAATAAAAAAGTTCATCTGTTTTATTTCTTATTGATTGAATGTTTAGATATAAAATTGATAATGACTGATTCACGTTCCATTAGAAAGGAGCAGCGGCTGATGAAAATTTTTGTGCATCTCTCTATGTCCAGAAACAGAAACGTCATAGACATCTTCTCTGTCACACTGAGATATTATTTCAGTTATTAACCTACTTACAATGAAACGTTTTGTGACCTTAGAATTATTTATGTTTGTCTCTAACAAAAACACATTACTACTCCTTTGAAAAACTTTTCGGAGTTCACAATTAAAATTTAAAATATTGTTTTCTATTTGGTCATTAAATTTACCGAGAAATTTACCAAAGGGGACTGAAATTAATGCTACGTAAGTATTTCCACAATCATTTACTTTTTTGTAAATATCGGTAAGGGATGGAATGAAACCATTTTTAAAGTCATTCAAACCGCCTACAACCACAACCAAATCACTCACAGACATACTTTTTGTTAAGTTAGCAATATCGTCGACTATCTTGACAAAAGACCGGGTTTAATGATTGTTTGAATCCTAACTGTATTATGAAGTTGTTGCGTAAAAATGTTGTCAAGATTTCGACCCTGCTGGTCACAAAGAATTAGCAAGTTTCTCAGTCCTGAGATTCTATTTACAACACTGTTAAGGGAACGTTCCAAAGGGCCTGATGTCCGCGAATTACTCGCTGTACCTGAGAAGTTTCTTTTTGCTAGGTCTTCCGATAATGTAGACATTCCGCTGCCAAGCTTACTGAGCTCTTGGCCGTACCAATAATTTTGGGCCTCCAAGGTTTTTATAGATGTCAATATTTCATGTCTGTTTTCATTCAATTCCGCAATTTCAGTTTTCATCTTACTGCGACTATCCTCGTAGTCTGCAACTTTGTTTTCCAATTCGATTTTTGTTTTTTATAAGTTTGACAGTTGTTTATTTAAACCAGTAATTAATTCTCGTTGTTCTTTTATTTTCTTTTCAAATTTCTCCTCGGCCTCTATAACATCATCCATAAAACTCTGTGATTTCCTTCGCTCCCCTTTAAAAAATCTTACTCTGTCTTTCAACTCCCTTCTTAAATTCGCCAATTCCGCTTCTAATTCGTCAGTTTTATCTAGATGTTCAGTTTTTAATTTCGAGATAATGTCGTCCTTCTCCTGAGGTTCTGTTCTACATTCTTCTAAGATTTCTGACAGTTTTTTAAATAAGGGTAGATCCCTTATGTGCAGCTTACAATCCGAACAGTAATACAAAATCGTCCTTTGTGCCAGTGCAACAGCATGAGATTCAGTTATTGTTATGCCCGCACACATCTTACAACACACCCCCTTGCAGGCATCACAAGGAGCTCCAAAAACTTCATCATCCTTTGGTCAGAGTACAAATAATATCGAGTAGATTCACTCAGCAAAAATCGTTTCATGTTTTTGGATCAAACGCAAAAGCCGCAGCACGGTAAAAAATTAGTTTTTACTCTACCTGCAGCAGCGAGCAGTCTGTGAGGGGAGATTCAAAAAGTATTAGCTGATGCAAAATTATTTCCTGGGTTATTATTTGATACACGATATTTCAAAGAGCGATTAAGGTAATTTTTAATACGTGATTCAAATGAATAAAACTATGTAATAAAGTTATAGAAAATAGTAACGTATACTAAATTCAAAAACATTATAAATAAAGGTAATACCAATTAAAATAATTTATTTGACAGTTTGTAACTTGATTTATCTATTAAAACATGTATAAAGCAGAAGGTTCAAAGTACCTGACAAATATTGTGGGAATTTAAATATAAAAAAGGACATATTAAGCTAGTAAACTAAATTTATAGCTTCTTTAAGGTCTTAACACTTCATTACTCGCGCTACGAGTATTTCTCTCACATTTTCTGCGAAATCGTCAGTTTTCGGAGATGGCTTTGCGAGCGGAGATGTCCTCCACTCCAGCTGACTTATTTGGCGTCCTCTTTAACATGGCCAATTAACCAGGTGCATTTCTGAAGTGATGTTTTTGGTTAATTGTGGCTGCATTTGTGAGAATTTCTGTCATCGCGCTACGTCTGCCGTAGTACATTTAACATTGAAAATGTTTCTGTTTTCCTGTTATGGGGCATCAAATTACGATAAAGTGCATGCTACATTTGCCACATATGATGTCATATGCGTGATGAACTACTAACCCAAACTAACCAAAAGTAATCAAAAGCACCAAAAAAAACTAAAATGTATCGGAACAGATTAAAAAAATTAAAGTAAGTTAAAACTAACTCAAATTAACCGAACTTTTGCAGCTAACCAAAACTAACCAAATACATTAAAATTGGTTATAACGTATCGGATCCGGTTCAAATTACTAAAATAAATTGGAACTAACTAAAACTAACCGAAAGTTGATTGAACAACTAACCAAAAGCACCAAAAAGGGCTAAACCGTATCGGGCAAATTAAAAATATTAAAGTAAGTTGAAATTAACTTAAATGAACCGAATTTTGGCGACTAACCAAAACTAACCGAAAACATTAAATTTGATTGTAACGTATCGGAGTCGGTTCAAGTGACTAAAATAAATTAAAACTAACTGAAATTAAAGAAATGCCTTTTTAACATTATAATTTTTTTAAACATAATTATAAAAAAAATAAAAAAAGGTGCGGATATGAAGACCTAAAAAATTACCTTCCACTTCTAGATAGGAAAATCTATTAATATATAACTAGCCATGACGTTGCTGTAGATAATATTTCTAACCTGTTCCGATTTGTTTTAGCACGTTTTTGCGTTTTTGGTTACTTTTAGTTAGTTTTGGTTAACCGTTTAATTAACTTTCGGTTAGTCTCAGTTAGATCCAATTTATTTTAGTCATTTGAACCGATTCCGATACGTTATACTCGTTTTGGTTAGTTTTAACTTACTTTAATTTTTGTAACCTATTTCGATACGTTTTAGTGCTTTTGGTTACTTTTGATTAGTTTTGGTTAGTCATTCAATCAGCTTTCTGTTAGTTTTGGTTGCTTTTTATTTATTTTAGAATTTGAACCGGTTCCAATACGTTACGAGTATAATTAGTTTTAATGTTTTTGGTTAATTTTAGTTAGCCGCCGAAATTCGGCTAATTTAAGTGAGTTTCAACTTACTTTAATATTTTTAATCTGTTTTGATTTATGTTTTCGCATTTTTGGTTACTTTTGGTTAGTTTTGTTTAGTCGTTCAATCAACTCGGTTAATTTCAGTTAGTTTCAATTTATTATAGTCATTTGAACCGGTTCCAATACGTTATTACCAATTTTACTGTTTTTGGTTAGTTTAGGTTAGTCGCCAAAGTTCGGTTAATTTGGGTTAATTTTATCTTACTCCAATATTTTTAATCTATTACGATACGTTTTAGCCGGTTTCGGTGCTTTTAGTTACTTTTGGTTAGTCATTCAATCAGCTTTCGGTTACTTTCAGTTAGCTCCAATTTATTTTACTCATTTGAAGCGGTTCCGATACATTATAACCAATTTAAATGTGTTTTTAAATTATGTCAGTCGCCAAACTTAGGTTAATTTGGGTTAGTTTCAACTAACTTTAATATTTTTAATCTGTTCCGATAGGTTTAAGCCCTTAGTGCTTTTGGTTTCTTTGGCTAGTTTTGATTAGTCGTGCAATCAACTTTTTGTTAATTACAGTTAGTTTCAATTTATATTAGTCATTTGAACCGATTCCGATAGTTTATAACCAATTTTAATGTTTTTGGTTAGTCGCCAAAATTCGGTTCTTTGGGTTAGTTTCAATTTACTTTAATATTTTTAATTTGTTCCGATACGTTTAGCCCTTTTTGGTGCTTTTAGTTACTTTTGGTTAGTTTTTCAATCAACTTTCGGTTACTTTCAGTTAGTTTCAATTTATTTTAGTCATTTGAATCGGTTCCGATACGTTATAATCATATTTAATGTTTTTGGTTAGTTTTGGTCAGTCGTTAAAATTCCGTTCGTTTTGGTTAGTTTTAACTTAATTTAATTTTTGTAACTTGTACAGGGTGTTCACCCATAATGTCCCCCCCCCCCTTTAACTTTGTTAATTTTTAAGCTACAAAAAAAATAAAAAACAAAATTATAGGGCTTTTAATGTAGTTTTTGCACACGTAAAGGAAAAAACAAAAAATTGTGCAGTATACAGGGTAGATCAAAAAGAAACATTTTTTTAAATCTAGCCCCTATTTATTATTCGATTTTTCGATTTTCCATAAAATTCTAAGGATTTTTAATATAACACACTATATGCCTATTCCTAATACTTTAGGAGTTATTGACAGTTGAAGTCGCTATTTTGTTTTGTTCTTTTATTTTTTTATGGCAACAGCCACCTAAGAATATAACTTTTTTTTTAGCTTTTGAAGTCATTGAGGTGTAAATAGTGAGTTTCCTCAATTCGACCTCATTGCTTCGAGTAGTGCTTTTGTAACTTCTGTTTTAAAAATGATTAAAAGGATTATTATTATAATTAAAAATAGCGACTTCAACTGTCAATAACTCCTAAAGTATTAGGAATAGGCATATAGTGTGTTACATTAAAAATGCTTAGAATTTTAGGTAGAATCGAAAAATCGAATAAAAAATGGGGGCTAGGTTTAAAAAAATGGTTCTTTTTGATCTACCCTGTATACTATACAATTTTTTGTTTTTTTCTTTAGGTGTGCAAAAACCACATAAAAAAATTCTACAATTTTGTTTTTTTATTTTTTTTGTAGCTTAAAAATTAACAGAGTTAAAGGGGGGGGGGGGACATTATGGGTGAACACCCTGTACCGGTACGTTTAAGCCCGTATCATATGCTGAAAAAACAAGTTCAAAAGGCCAACAGAATAAAATAGACAAAAATGTGCCTAATCTTATTATAAAACCAAAAACTCAACAAAATTCAGAAAAAACGACATCTGATTTGCAAAAAAATATAAAACCTGCGGAGCTGAAAATTGGAGTCAAAAATACAAGAGCTACCAAAAATGGTAGCATCATTATTAAATGTGAAACCAAGGAAGAAATTGAAAAGTTACAGAAAGAGGCGGAAAAAAAACTTAATACAAAATATGAAGTACATATGACAAAGTTAAGAAGGCCTAGAGTAAAAATTGTAGGTTGTGAAAATACTTCCAGAGAGGAGATGTCTGCAAACCTAATAGAGAGAAATATTAGAGAGCAGAATTCCTTTATTAATGAAGAAGATGAATTGAAGGTAACATTTATAAGAAAACAAAAAAATAATACATTTACAATATATGCCGAATGCTCCCCCAATCTGTTTCAAAAATGTATGCTACATAAAAGGGTTTTCATTGAATGGCAGCGATATCGGGTATACGAAGACATTAGTATACCAAGGTGTTTCAAATGCCAAGAATACTATCATAAAAATAATGACTGTAAAAACGAGGTAGTGTGTGAATATTGTGCTGGGCAGCATGATATAAGTGAATGTACAAGGCAACAAAAAAAGTGTAAAAATTGTGTGGTCGCAAATGAGAAATTTAAAACAAAGTATGATGTGTTACATGAATCCAGTAGTGTAAAGTGTCCTTCATATAATTATTATATAAATATACTCAGAGGCAAAATTGATTATGGACGTCAGTGATGGATGTTCAGGGAGAGATTGGGATACTGGAGAGTTTGGAGGACCTTAATGAAAATGTTAATCTACCAAAGGAAAGTATAAATCTTGAAACACTTAAAAATAAAATATCAGTTAATAAAAAGATTTTAAATATAATTCATATAAATATTCGAAGCATCAAAAAAAATTTCGACAATCTGCTTGTGTTTTTGCAGACATATGATCTATTTTACTGTGATATAATAGTATTAAGTGAATGTTTTAGACTAGCAGGTGAGGACTTCAGCATCCCTGGATATAACTTTTATTATAACAATGCCACCTATAATAAAAATGATGGCATTGTTATTTTTTCAAAAAATAACTTAAATGTGGATATAACTGATTGTCAGTTAGAAACATCATTAGTGACTCTGTGTAAAATTACACTTTCCATTCAAAACATCACTTTTGGAATTACTTGTATTTACAGACCCCCATCTACTAATGATCTAGACTTTATAAGGGATGTTGAAAATCATTTTGCTAATAGCTTAAGAAAACCAAATTGAGATAATTGTGGGTGATATAAACATAAATATCTGTGAAAATAGTAATAGTGAAAATGTTAACACCTATCTGTCAACACTGAGTCGTTTTGGCTTTCTCCCATATATAACCTGTCCCACTAGAGTCACAGCAACAACTTCATCTTGCATCGATCATATTTTTGTTCGAAAAAAACTTAAGGTTAAAAGTATGGAATGTCAATCGTATGTCCTAAATTCAGATTTGACAGATCACTACCCTGTTATGCTAAATATTGTGTACGACACACCATCGGGCGGGAATGCCATAATAAATGAGAGAAAGTACATCGAATTAATCAAAACTGACTATAATAAATTACTAGAATTAACATGCAGTGAAGACTGGGAGTGTGTCTTGAACTGTTCCGATTCAGAAACAGCAACAAATATATTCTACCAAAAATTTACAAGCATATACAATCAAGCTAGAACTTCTAAAACTGTAAAATTTATAAAAAACAAAAAACTTAAACCATGGATTACAAATGGCATAATAAATTCTATTAAAATACGTGACAAAATGAAAAAAAAACTATTATTAAACCATAACGAAGAACTTTTATCTCGATTTAGGACTTATAGAAATTCTCTAAGTAGACTTATAGTTAAATGTAAGAATGACTACTACAAAAATGAAATTACCAGCAACGAAACTAACATTAAGCGTATTTACAAAATAATCAGTGATGCAACAAATAGCGAGAAAAGTAAAAAGAACTGTAATATTGATTTACAAAGTAATGGAGAAAATTTCTTATCAGACAAATTAATGGCAGATTACTGTAACAATTATTTTACTAGTGTTGGAGTTGATATGGCAAGCAGAATTCCGCAAGTTGACAGATCAAAACCAAACTTTACTCCCGGTTCTTCAATGTTTCTCTATCCTGCT
Source organism: Pissodes strobi (assembly GCA_016904865.1). NCBI lineage: Eukaryota > Metazoa > Arthropoda > Insecta > Coleoptera > Curculionidae > Pissodes > Pissodes strobi. Next base: position 14,245 of record JAEQML010061402.1, read on the forward strand.
AGTCAGGGTGAAATTATAAAACATATATTCTCATTAAAAAACGATAGTGCACCGGGTCTAGATAACATTGCAACTAAGTCCATAAAAAAAGTACATTTACAAATTTTAACACCACTCACACATATCATAAATTTAATTTTTGGGACTGGGATAGTCCCATCTCACTTTAAAACAACAGTTGTTAGACCTATTCATAAAAACGGAAACAAAAAGGATATAAATAATTATAGACCCATCAGCCTTATTAATAATTTTGGAAAAATATTCGAAAAATGCCTTAAAGAACGGCTTCTAAAGTTTTTAAATGAAAACGGAATATTATCAAAATGTCAGTATGGATTTGTTGGTGGAGTTAGTACCTGTGATGCAATGTATCAACTTATAAAAGAAATTACAGATAGTTTAAATACCGGAAAAAAGAGCATAGCAGTATTTTTGGACCTGGCTAAGGCCTTTGATACGGTGTCACATAGTGGAATTCTTGAGGTTTTGGAAAATTATGGAGTGAGAGGAATAGCTCTTGAAACTTTTAAATCATATTTGACAGGGCGAAAACAGATGGTTAAAATCAGGGACTCTTATAGCGACACTATGGACATGCAAATTGGTATTCCCCAAGGAACAGTGATTGGTCCAATATTATTTATTACCTATATAAACTCTCTTTTGTCTTTGAACATCAATGGAACTGTAATATCATATGCCGACGATACTGTGTTGCATTTCTCTGGTGATAGTTGGGATGGTGTGCGGAGAATGGTGGAATTGGGATTATTGAAGGTTAAAAGATGGTTGGACTCACACAAGCTAACACTAAATTTGAAAAAAACACATTATATAGCGTTTTCTATAACGGCATCGAACCGTCCTCATTTCTCACGGATCTCAGTTGAAACCTTTCCAGAAAATATTAATGAAGTTTCAAATACAAAATATCTGGGTATTGTAATCGACAAATATTTAAGATGGGACTGTCATATCCTAAAATTGAAAAATAATATTAGAAAATTAATACATAAGTTTTATCTGTTACGTGAAATCCTTACCAAAAAACTAGTAATATCAGTGTATAAGGCGCTGATTGAATCTCTCATTAGGTATGGTATTGTCGTCTGGGGTGGTTTGTGTGAAAATGCGTTGAGACAACTTAATGTGATACAAAACACAATATTAAAAATAATATATAAGAAAGAGAGGAGGTATCCAACATGTTTGTTGTATAATGTTGATGTGTTTAGTGTGAGGTCATTGTATATTCTGGCATCTTGTATATATATTCATAAGGAAGAGCCTTTAAGAAAGTTTATGAATCACCAGCATTGCACAAGGAATAGGATCCAGCAAAATTTACAAATTCCAATGAGTCATAAAAACCTAAATCAAAGATTTATAGACTATCTTGGGCCAAAGTTTTATAACCTACTTCCCACTGACATAAGAAATATAAGAAACCGTAATAAGTTCAGCAAAACATGTAGGGAATATATCTTTCAAAAAAAATCTGCTTTTACAAGACTTTTCTAGGTGTATCTTAATCACAATTTTCTGTATAATGAACCAATTGTAGATTCAAATTTTGCTTTCCATGGATTGCGTTTGTTGCCATTTGTTATGTGGGATTGATGTGTATGTATGTGTGTGTGTGTATGGGTGTGTGTGTTTGATTTGGTAATCCTATTCTGTAAATTCATAACTAGTCACTAATATTTGATCAAAAGGTTGATCTCAAATACAAAATTGTAATGGAGCACATACAGCTGTTAATTCAGCTAGGTGCACATAAATCTAGTGTAGAATATTTTTATTATTCTGTGAGTCTCAAATTGTTGTTTATATATTTTTTTATACATATTTGAATAAATTTGAATTTGAATTTGAATTTGAATTTAATTTAATATTGGTTACTTTTGGCGAGTTTTGGTTAGTCATTCAATCAACTTTCTGTTAGTTTCAGTTAGTTCCAATTTATTTTAGTCATTTTAATCGATTCCGATACCTTATAAATCAAATTTAAGTTTAAGTAAATAAACTAACACGATCTCTCACGCGTATGATGTCATGTGTCAAATGTAGCATGCACTTTTTCACGATTTGAGTTTTAACATTGAAAATGTTTCTATTATCCTAGTAGGAATAGGGCACCTACTAGGATAATAGAAACATTTTCAATGTTAAAATATAAGAGTTGCTTTAAAAACACAAAAGGTCATGTGAAAAATTCGCGCTAGTGGTGACGGGCATTTTATTTTTGCCGTACTTGTTTTCTTTTGTCACTATTGTCTTTATCCAAATTTCGGTGAATAACAGAATTTTAATAAAGACATAATATTTGTTAAACCGATTATACCTGTAATTGAAAAACTGCATATTATTAAAAAATTATTATAAATCTTACCTGATAGGGTCTTTGGGGCATCCAAAAAATGATAATCCTTCACCCACTTTTATAATGCAATTATCCGAACTACAATATCTCGCCATTGTAGCGATCTTAATAATTATTTAATTCAACGCGACCCAACAGTACAGAATATCAAGGCGTTTGCACACTGACCGTAAATTCTCCCTCGTAGTGTAGCCACGGCTGGCCGCGAACGAGATTGATTCGGATTCGCTTTGAAGCTAAAAACTGTCGGCGAAATTGGCCAGCGAGTGAACCTACCGTATATACTTATTTATACCGTGCTTTGGTCTAGGCTTGAAAATGCACTGCCTATTGCACTTTGAGCAAATTAGCGACGTCATTATATAGGTAATTTATAAAGTTGTAGATTATTATCCTATACTTAATTAGAAGAATGCATTTCAGAGATGGGTTCTATTAAAGATCAACGATCAATGAATGATATATGTGTATTGTATATTTGCAAATTATTACAATTCCCACAATCTTTTATTTTTCCTGTTGTGATAAATTAAAACAAAATTTGATAGAAATCGCAATTGTTGGAACGGTTGGTTGCTATGGAAATGTATATATCCGTAATAATTATAGTTTGGCAACTTATGTCAAACGTTTTATTCCCATGGAGACTAATCATTTTGCTGCCTTGGCAGGAAAGTACTTACTTTGCTGCCAAGGCAGGAAAAGTAATACTTTGCTGATTGATATGTGTCTGCAAAATTAATATTAGCTGTCAATCGGAGAAAAACTATATAACCGAAGGTGAAGTATTTTTCCTGAACTGTTACAATTTGACATCAAATGAAAAAATGAAGATCGTAAATTTGTTTAAAAACACCTACTTGTGTTTTTTAAATGGATTACCCTATATATGATTGATTTATTGGATAGTCAGTTCATTACTGATTCAGAATATACCAGGTTTGATACCTCTATATTTAAAACTAACTGAGAAAAATGACAAGAACAAAAACTTATTTTGTATCATTCTCTATCTAACGCATTCATGTTATGGAACGAGTTTTGTCATTAAAATATCTTTTGTGAGTTTTCTTTATACACTTCATAGTTTCAGCAGTTTGTATGATAAGCTAATCCAAGAATCATTTGGATTAGTTAATCAAATAATAGTTCAATTTACAAAGAAATAGATTAATTAAAACTTAAAAGTATCAATGACCTTGTTACATTTTTGGTTTGCGGTTAAAAAGACAGTAAATTATACATGGGTGCCTTTTGAGAGAGCAAGTGACAAAATCTGATTTATTGTGACCTTACCTCCTAAAATAGATTTTGGAGAAATTATATTAAAACGTTTTTAATAGGCTCTTGCAACATATAGCTTCTTTAGAGGCAAAATTAACCCTATCAGGAAGTCCTTAGTACTGCAAGTTTCTTTTAATTTTTTGTCTTTAACATGGTCTCTTTTGTATCTGTTATATTGTACAAATTGACGGTAGAACTCTAAATTCTATCATTAAAATGAGACGATGGGCAAAAATGTTATATGAAATTGTTGACTCCATTGATAATTGTATGTATTTAGGTCCTGTATTATTGGTGTATATCATTAAGTTTGCAGATGATCCAGAATGCCGTGTAAAGATATATTAATGATGTTGTCACATAACTCCTTCACTGAGCTCCTGTGAGGGTTTAAGGAGGGTTACGGGTTTTGGTCACTATGAGTGTTTTATTTTATATCTAAAAAAAACAAACAACAAAAATCTGTTTGTCTCCAGCAAGCAACTAAATATTGTTTAAGCTTGCCTTAAAAAATCTATTAAATAGCGACAATTTTAATGTACCTAGATGTCGTTTTTTGTGATTTTTGGGCCATTTAAAGCAATTTTATTCTACTGATAGTTATTTGTTTCTAATCTTTTGTGTGCTTTAGTAGTGCTGCTCAATATACTGCCGTTTTATTATAATTATTTTGTTGATATAATATCTATTGATATTTCAGTCTTTACTTTTCGAATAAATTGCTTCTAATTTTTATAACAAAATCCTCTACTTTTAGATAGCAGCCCATCTCTCATGTCATTTCTTAAAATAGAATTGACTAGAGATTACGTGCTTGAAAATGATGAAGAAAGGTTTAGAGCAGGCCGTGAAAAGTTTTACACATTTATGAAAATACCAAAGGAAGTGGAAAAATTTATGATATATGGAGTTATGCATTGTACAGATAGCTTTCTATTTCTCTATACCTTTTTACCACTTAGAGTAGTGTTAGCTCTATGGGCTCTTGTAACTAGGCCATTTTCTAAATGTTTTGGGTAAGTAGGGTGTATTTACTTTTGTTTATTAGATATTAAGTAGCGCCACATAATTATAGCCTAATATACTTGCGCAAGACCCGGTATGATGTAAATCTAGTAAGGTAATAAGCCACCTGAAAAGAGTGGCATTTATCTACATACCATAAGGATTCTCATCAATCACAAGTTATCGCAAACAAAACTTAGTGCTTTGTTGTTCAGAAATGAATTTCGCGTCATCAAAATTATTGGGGCTAATATACAAGGCAGTATAAACAGTACATTACAGATAAATACGCAACTCTAAAATTAATATTTAGAAAATAAAAAAACATTATTTATCAATAGTTGTTTTCTGGAAAAACTTCTGTTTATCCAGGAAGGTGCAGTAAGTGCTATTTATGTTAAAAAGATTCTGACATCTCTACAAGCGACATGAAGTTGTGGACGCTACTGTGCATCCTGTACGTTTTGCTGTTTGCCCTCACATAGAGAGGCATATAAAAAAAATGTCGAAAAGGAGCGTAATAGCAATTTGGAGGTCTGTTATAATATTCAGCAGATTTGCAAAAGATTGTTATGCTTCCCAGGTTAGACCAATATAAAATCGCCTTATTTAGAACATGAATCATTGCTATTAATGTATCATTTGTCTCAGTTGGGAAAAAACCTATAGCTACAATTTGGCACGTGGGTATTGCTGGCCAGAAAAAGGAAGATATTATTAGCACATTCCACTCCTTTTTTCTAGAAAATCATGACAATAAATATATTACGTTGGGGCTGGACAATAAAAACTGGACGTTTTTTTCCTTCCTTCTTGTATATATAATAAATAATTCTGATATACAAGCAGAGGAAATATGGGTAAAGTATTTTGAGTCAGGGCACATCTACATGAGTGCAGACCATTTCCACCATCATCATGTGGAACTTTTAAAGATTTCCACGATGCCGTACAGTCTGCCAATTCCGGAAAAGTTACGGTTTTGAAAATGCAAATTGGGCATTTCTATAATTGGGTAGATTACAGCATACAGGCGAAATTACGGCAAACGGAGCCTCGTTCATACTTGCCGATATAACAATGATAATTGCAGAACGAGGGGAAAAATCATTAAAATATTTCAATAATTATGATCCAGCAAACTCGAAAATTTATTTTTCTTTAAAGCCAAGCTTGAAAGGGATGACGTACAAAAACCGTTCCCTCACACCAAAGCCAAAGGAAAGAATACAGATAAAGAAAAGGGCACAATAAATAAATTATGTCCCCTTATGAGAGGAGAAAGAAAACAGTTTTGGTATAAGATTCACATTGATGACACAGGCAGTGATTTAAATAATTTTTTCGAATAGTTTTTAATTATTTAGATGAACTACTTTTATCATTTTATATTGAAGTTATTGCAATATTGTTTAAAATCAGATATAAACATTATTTACATCATTATTTTGTAGCTATTGTTAGAGCTATTTTTATAGTTAAATGATTGATGGGGGAAAAAGAGAGGGGGAGAGAGAGAGAGAGGGAGAAAGAGAAGGGGAGAGAGAGAGGCAGGGAGAAAGAGAGGGGGAGAGAGAGAGGGGGGAGAGGGGTGGGGGAGAGAGAGGGAGAGAGAGCTATATTTTAGTTCAGCAGAGTACTTGAAGGACAAAGACTTAGCATTGGTACTGTTTTTGAATGTGAGCAAAACCTGTGATTGTATGGCTTATGGGTTGTTGCTATGGAAGGCGGAAAGGTACGGAATTGGGGGCAGTGCTATAAGATGACTCTGGTCTTATCTGTCAAATAAAACAATGCTTGACATTGCAAGGTCGAAGATTGAGTTTAGCAGGGTGGGGATACCACTTGGTTTTATTTTGTTTATATTATTTATTAATGATACAATAGAATAGAATAGAAAAAACGTTTATTATGCCATAATAGATGAATATACAGTCACATTACATCCTATCACACAAAAGGTAACATTCGCAAGGCGTTCTTCTTCCATGTTACCATATGGTTACTAAGTAAATGCAAGTATCTCAGTTAACAGAGAGAAAATATAACAACTAAGCGATTATATATTAGGACATAATTTGGAGAAGACAAGACCTGTATTTCTGTTTGAAAGCCGCCAATGAATTAAGTATCATAATGTTATATATCTCCGAGTTGAGCAACTCTATGGCCAAAAAGGCAAATGAGTCCCTAAATTTAGATGTACGATGCTGCTGCGGTATTTGATATCTAACCACGTTACGAAGATTTAGATTGTGTAGGTCTTGTCTTGCTACCATATATTCCCACAGGTAACCTGGGCATCTGGACTTGAACACCTTATAAACAAATACAGCAAAATGAAGCTTCGCTCGATATTCTTATTTTAGAAGATTGTTTAGAGCATATACGAGAGAAATATGATCAAATTTATTTACACAGAAAACAAATCGAACACACGCATTCTGAGCCAATTGTATTTTCTTTCGAAGCTCACCAGTTAAATATTTGTAGTATACTACATTACAATAGTCTAGTAGGGGGTAAATTAGTGATTCAATTAGCATCAATTTAATCTTAACAAGCAAGACATATTTAAATGCGTATAAACTTTTCAACTTAATCTACACAGCTGACAATTTTTTATTAACATGAGCCTCAAAATCCAGCCCCATATCGAACGTCACCCCAAGGTTTCTAGCAGACTCCACAGAAGGCAATAACGACCCATTAACGTTCAGGGCAGTAAAATTATAAAGACTAAGTTTGTTTCTGATGGTATTAGAACCAATTATCATATAAGTACTTTTTTCGCGTTCAGAATCAAACCATGATCGGTAGACCATCCGAAAATCGCTCCCAAATCGCCATTCACCTCCTGTAAAGCCCAGTTCGCATTCTCAGGGGAAAACCTGCCAAAAGTTGCGTGTCATCCGCGTAAAGATGGACGGAGCAAAACCGGACCCGCTTAGGAAGGTCACAGGTGTATAAACTAAACAGTAATGGTCCCAGAATACTCCCTTGAGGCACTCCATGTCTCATCAGGACGGACCCCGATCTCACCCCATCCAACTCCACGACCTGCGTTCTTGTGCGAAGATAACTAGAAAACCATAAACACACCTGCTCAGAAAAGCCAAAGTAGCCGACCTTCGCCACCAGCATATCATGATTAATTAGATCAAACGCCCTGCTATAGTCAAGAAGGACCAAGCAAGAGGCCATGGATTCATCCATGTTTTTTGCAATGTCAGTTGTTACCTTACTAAGCGTCGTCGCAGTACTGTGGCTCCTCCGGAACCCGGATTGTATCGCAGGTACGATATTTTTATCACATGTGAACTCCAAAATCATCTCGGATACCAGAGATTCTAATATTTTGGCCAATATCGGTAGGAGGCTGATCGGTCTCAATTCGGCAAAACTCTCTATCTTAAAATTCTTCGGTAATGGTCTAACAAGGGAGCATTTCCATATGCTCGGAAACCCTCCCCCTTGCAGACATATGTTAAAAAACTCAGTAATCACTGGTACAACATAATCCAAGCTAAACAACAACCCAACTATACCCACACTTTTTGACCTAATGCGGGCAAAGGCCCGGTACACATCATATTCAGAAATTTTACTAAAGCTAAAGCAACTATTATCTAAGTTATCTAATCTATTGTTCCTGAAAAAATCAAGTGTCTCAACATTAACCGGAATTGCCAACTCAGCTACGCTAACGAATGAGTCACTTATTTTATTCACGTCCCTTAAGTGAGTGGGAATGTCATTATTGCTTTTGGAATGAATATTCCAATTGCTCATTTTTGACCACAGTTTTTTTGGATCTTTTTGAGCCTTCGTCAATTCAAAAGACATATAGGCTTGTTTTTCGCTACGGATTGCGAAGGAGAGGTAGTTCTTAATGTCCATGTAATAATTTTTGTGAGCAACATCTTATGGTTTATGCTTACGTTTAATTTAGGCCGACTTCAAAGGCGCATGTCTGTCAAATACTTCCGTCAGCCTTTGGTTGAAGAGACAGATTTTAGTGTCCAAGTCCAGATGTCCCTGTTGCAGCATCTCCTCGAATCGCAATTGCTGCATTTCTTATTCAAAGAGTTGTTTATTGAAATGTTTGAAATCTCTATATGTAATTATCTTAGCAGTAGGTTTGGGTGCCTCCATCTCAAGAATGGAGTACACCAGTCTGTGATCCGTCAGATTGAGCATATCTACAGTTCCCGAGTCTATAACTTTTATTTTGTTATCAATACAGATAATATCAATTAAGGTCGAACTGCTTCTGCTCACTCTTGTCGGATCAGAGACTACCTGCTTTAGGTCAAACACGCGCAACAGCGATTCGAGATAGTTGCCCGCTACTGTTCTAAAAAACAAGTCTATATTTAAATCCCCAATAAGGAGTGTATGGTCATAGGATGGAGCTAGTGTAGACAAAACATTTTCCATAAAACTTAACTGTTTATAGCCAACTAATGGGGGTTTGTACAAATTACCAACCAGTATTTTTTTATTCTTATACGCCACTTTAATCCATAACTGTTCAACCACGTCTCCGCTGTCCTGTACCGCCGGCACTTGTATCACTGAACTCCTCAAATTGGCAGTGACATACACGCACACACCTCCACCCCTAGTAATTCTGTCGACACGGTAAAGCTGATATCCAGGAACACTCAGCAATGCATCAGGATATTCCAAGGACAACCACGTTTCTGAGATACTCAAAACATGATACTGCTTGTGCAGAAGTAGATCATTCACGTCTGCATATGAAGGGACTAGTGACCATATGTTCACGTGACCAACACAGAAATTGTGCGCCCCGGAGGCATTCCGTAGCTGCTATTGGAACACTTGAGCTTTCAGCTCTTCCAGTTTCAGTTTGTAGGTAAAACACTGATAGTCCCAAGCAGCATGGTCTGTAGTAAATTTATTGTTGGACTTTAGGTTAGATTTTTCACAGTTGACAGTTTTTTACCTCGTGATTTTGCGCGCATCTTGGACAAACTACTTCATTTTCACACTTACTTGCCAGATGGTGATATCCACAGCATTTAAAACATCTCCTAATTTCCAGTCCATCAAACACCCTGCGGTAGTCGTAGCCAACGAACACATAGCCAGTCTGCATAATATTGTTACGTTTTTCCCGTGGGTTCTTAACAGAATTACAACTTTGCTATTTTCAACTAATACTCTCTTTATTCACTACCACTGTATACAATTTAACACTCTATACTACTCTTATAACTTTACAACTAATATCAACACTCAATGATTAACTGAACTGAACTGCTAACCGACTGACTAACATTCGCCTTAGGTCTGCTTATATATAATCTTAAATCTATCACGAATATTCGGGAAGTATTCCGACGCCACTCTATATGATCTCGACGAGGCCATCGAGACAATTCCAGCGATCCTGAAACTTCGCGACCGGCCGGGCGATGAGTCATACAGACAGGGAAGCGAGCGGCACGGCGGCGGCTAGTTTTATAGGGTAGCACAAAAACGTTCGGATGGCCGTAACAATATTCTTGTAACCCACTGGTCTCACTTGGATTACGCTTTGAAATGTATTCGGTTTATTTTTTACAGGCTTAGTGTTTAATACTCTAAGATCACTTTCTTGATGAAGATTAGGCTGATTTTGTTGTTTGAGCAGTTTTAGCAACATTTCGTCATCATGCTTTTCAGATATTTCAGATATTCGAACTCGATGGTGGAGGTTTCCCAAGGCGTTAACATCATACTTTTCAGGCAGTTTTTCAGCAATAATTTTTTTCAATTTTTCAGCTTCTTCTCTGGACGGGCAGTTAAGAACCATTCCTCCCTTACTGGTGCCTTTTATACATTGAATAGCAATATTTTGTTCACTGGAGTTTACATTCAGCAACAAATCGCTTTTGGTAGCCGTGAGACTTTGAGAGAAGTTTCTTGGTTTAACCTCCAAGTATTTTGGAAAATATTTTGTCGATAACCAATTTTGCGGTTGGTACAAACTTGTTCATTCCAGATTCGGATGTGCTCCAAGTTTGGGAAAACTCAAGAGTCTGCCCTTGAAACTATAAAAGAAACTGGTTGATACAAAACAAATCATTTATTAGCAGTGATGAAACAAACCTTATTTTGTTGAAAAAAAATCAAAATAGGGCTATAAGCCAGCACAGATTGATTTAAGCAACGATTTTTTTTCTACAAACTCAGACAAAATGTTTTGCTCTAATGGGACCAACAGGTCGATAACTTATGTTTAAAACTAGGAACTGTAGGATATGAGTAATGTGGTGTCTTGACATGTTTAGCTAACAGCTTCACAAATATTATATGGTACAAATTTCGAATATATTGAGGTTTGGAGGATTTTGGGGGGTGTTCTTCATACGAGAGAGTGTTTTTTGTGACTAACCAAAACTAAAAAGAGTTGTTCGAATCATTAGAAAGTTGAACTATATGGGTATATTTCCAGCTTTTTAAAAATTATCAGGGTTTTTGCTTTATGTGCATTGAGTGGTTGATGTTTCTTTTTAAGCATAGAGTTAAACAGATACCTTTACCTTTCGCATCCCTCTCATAGGTTAACAATGTCTGAAAAAAGCCTTACTACATGTGCAATAAATATTTTAATAGGTCACCTAATAGTTTTAAAAGTATCACCAGCATCAAATCATTTAAAATGAAAATCAAAATGTTTCTGTTAGAACTGAAACCATATAGTTTGAATTACTATATAAATTATAATTTTTAGGGTTTTCTTTCTGTGACATCATTTCATTCTATGTAACTATGATAAATTGTATTTATTTTGTAATTTAAATTAAAGACAGTAAGTGTTGATAACATTTTGATTCGCTGTAACTTTTTTGTTTTTAAAGATATCAAGGTAAACAAAAAAACAA
>MU193043.1:8619-20631 GCA_016904865.1 Pissodes strobi
GTGTTTAACAGCCGAACGGAGTGAGGCTGGTAATAGAGAGCAAGCCAGGAAAAGTAACTTTTCCTCCAAATAAAGTATGCTGTTTTTTCTTCAAATGTCGACAAATTAATGCAAAAACATCTCTTTTTAATAGTAATAATATCTAATTATTATTAAAGATAAGTGGGTTCGCAAGGCGGCTTAGACCGGTGTCGGTGAATAGGCACAGGTTGTTGCTATAGTAATGTAACATAAAGCTGTCAGTGGACACTGTCAACAATAATTATTTTTTTAAGATTGCGTCTCCGATTGCGTTTTAATTCCGTATTGATAAGCAGTTATTGAGTAAGTTCGATTAAATAATAACCAATTTGTTCCTAAATTAGTGATTTTTAGAAATGCAGTCACAAATTGAGTGATAAATACAAATTGTAGTTTAATAAATCTTGAGTTGTTGACGCTTATTTTGTTGTCTGTTTGTATTGTATCTATGTTGCTATGACAACACTTTTACCTCCGCCGGCGGAAAAGTGAAAAGTAAAGCTCCGGCGGAGGAAAAACGAAACTTCACGGCCGCCTACACAGTCGAGTAATGACGGATTTACTGACGTTTGAAGAAATTTTTTTTTATCGAACAGCTTTAACAAAAGGCGCCTCATTGCAATGCTGCAGATAAAGTTGAAAGCAGAGAATTACACTTTTAAGCAGGCGGTCGAAGACGCAGATACATTAATTGTGCAGACTGCTATCGAACTTGCTTCCTCTTTTTCCTCCGTTTGCGTTATTGGCGAAGACGTAGATTTACTTGCGCTGTTGACTGCTAAAGCCAGAGAAATCCCCAATGTTTACTTTCGCAAGCCGGGTAGAGGCAATAAGGAGGATGTGTTCTATTCACCCCAGAGCTTCCAATATAATGAATCTATTGCGAAATGTCTCTTATTTGTACATGCCTTTAGTGGTTGTGACACCACATCGGCGTTATTCAATCAAGGCAAGATTCGATTCCTTAAAACTTTGGAAAAAAATTCTACAACAACCGAGACGATTCAGGTATTTGATGACCCCAATGCAGAACTCACGAAAGTAGCAGCCGCTGGCGAACTGTTTGTGCTGCGGCAGTATGGTGCAGACAGCAAACATCTCACGTTAGATTCTCTGCGGTGTACCAACTTTGTACGGGCCGTCTACAAAAACTCCATTAATCTTGCGTCACTGCCACCAACATCCGATGCGTGCTATCATCATTCCTTACGAACCTATTGTCAAGTTCAAAACTGGCGGGGAGTCCACAAAACTCCAGAAGATCATGGCTGGCGAAAAACCGCAACAGGACTAGACGCTATACGCATCTTAAAGGAACCAGCTCCAGAGGTTCTGCTTAAGACTATCTCCTGTAGATGTCAGAAAGGTTGTGGTCCTGCTTGTGGTTGCCGTAAAGCAGGATTGAAATGTTCGGTTTTGTGTTTATACTGTACTGGGGCGTCCTGCGAAAACATTAGTAACCACATTTTGCTGGAGGAAGACATCGCAGAGGACGCCGAAAACGTTTCCGATCCAACAGAGGACGATGAGGACTCAATTTAATGTCATAAAACTCCGATATCGACCGTGGAATAGGCCTCTTTGGGATACCACATTAAAAAAAACGCGCGCCGATCAGCTCTACCTCAAGGGTTGTGTGGAAACGAGTTGAAATAGTTATTTGTGTATTTAGAGCGCAAAGTAATGGATTGCCGCTTTCGAAAACGGCAATCTTAGTTTGCGCTCGAAAAACACACAGAACTTTTTCTACAGACGCATTTTTTAAAATTAAATGCACATTTTTCTCTATACTTATTCTGAAATTTGCAAATGACTGTCAGTTTTGACATATTATATTCGGGCTTCGGGCATATTTAGAACAGTATTGCCAGCAACAAACTGTAACAAACGCACGACTGTCATTTATTTATCTTCGGTTTCCATGACCATTCATAGCACACTCGACGGAAAAAGTGAGAATTTTCTTTTCCATGTTCGCGCTAGAGCGCAAAATAGCGATCCACGGCATTCGTCGATTTTGCGATTTCATTTCAATTTAGTAATTAGTTATTTTGCGCGCGGCTGTAGAAAAATTATATTTTCTTGTATTATGTTTGCACTAAAATAAAAAAAGTTATTGTAGGTCAGCAATACCTTTGTTTATATAGGGAATAGTTATTCAACCTCGAACTGAAAAAAGGCCTCATCGCTAGATGGCGTCCGGCCTGAAATGTGCCCATTCTTAAATTTCAAAAAATTACTACGGGTCCTACGAGAGACGTTGCAAGGAGGGAGTTCCTACATTTCTATTGGTGCATTCCCAAGGGCTGTTACCTGGCGGCGCGGTGTGGAGCCGCGTGGACGAATGTTCCTAATTCCGAATATCTCATTGTTTATTTTTAATTTTCCGCCATTGTTCAAGTTGAAGAAGCTTTACTTTGTAAAATGTTTGTGTTTGGGTTGTAATGATTAATTTTGGGCTGAGTAAATTGCCATTATCTATCTACGTTTTTTTTCTAGGTAAGTACAAAAGTACCCACTTCCTTTGTTTTGTAGTTTTTGTCGGAAATCAGAGTATTGCAATAGCAGTTTCGAGAACAGGTTTAATTAAATAGGATGAACATTTTTATAATAATCATATATATGTAGATAGGGATAGGGTAAATCTTTACATCTACTTTTTTATATCCATCAGTATGCTTTCTCATAATATTAACGTTTATTTTGTACGTAAGTACATATACACAGAAGTTGCACGTCTAGGTGTCTATGAACAGTTTTGAATAGTTAATTAATTGATTGATAGGCATGTATAAGGAAGGATGACAAATGTATGGAATGAATATTGAATTTAATTAATAGCATATTATGATATAAGTGTATAAGAGCACTTTTAAAGCACGCGCGTTTAGATGTCTTTAAATTTACTTTTTTGTGTTGTTCCACATTTGTATTTTTTTAATTGTTTCAGTTTTTGACAAACAAATTCTTTACAAACTAAGTCAAAATTACATTAGATTTTAATTTGTTTCAGATAACGTCTATTTTGAGAGCATCAATTTGTAAAGGAACATCCCCTGGGCGAGAAAGCTTTCTTTGATCGCTGTGCCTACAAAGTATGTCTTCGTCATTGGTGCCAAATATTTTCCCATTAAATGTGGTTCAAGAAATCTGAGCAGTTAAATTTTTAAAGACTGCTTTTTGTGTACTTGGGTACACAAAAAGCCTTCACCTGATCAAAACATCCCTTACAATAGGAAGAGTTCCAAAAGAAAATAAAGACCAGTGTTATTGTGCCTATCCCGAAAGTGCCTAGACCAAATAAACCAGAAGAATATATTGACCCATTAATTTATTATCGGTAATAGACAAAATTCTGGAAATTGTGTGGGTGGTTTCTAGAGGTAAACAAATTGTTATTTAAAGGTCAGTCGGGTTTTTGGGAAAAACATTCGTGCGAGTCAGCATTACAGTATGTGTGTTCGAAATGGTGTTCATATGTTCATGATGGAAATGTTGTCCTGAGCATTTTCATTGACCTTCAGCGTTGATTTGAGACCATCAATAAGAGAAGACTTATCCACAAACTACAGGCCTACGGAATTACAAACAGTGCACTTATCACCTGGAGGATCGCTCCCATGTGACTAGAGTGAATAATGTGTCCTCAAAGCCATTTGATAGTGAGATAGAGGTGCCGCAGGGCAGTGTTCTGAGCCCCCTTTTGTTTGTACTATGTCAATGACCTAGACCGAGTTTTAAATGATATGTTTCTAAGTTTGTTTGTGGACGATATGTTGATCTGTGTTTGCGGGAAGGATTTTAATCAGGTAGTAGATACTATGAAATCAAAACTTGACATCCTTTATAACTCGTTGTGTGTAAATACGCTTAGATAAAAAAAAAAGACATAGTACGTGGTTTTTTGGCTCTAAGCAGAATTGTAATAGATTTCTAGAAAATAATTATTGGATTAAGATAGATATCTAATAGCCTATTTGAAAATGCATCTAGTAATATTTAGGGGTAGTCTTGGATTCTCAGCTTAATTTTTCGTTACATGTAGATTATATTAGAAAAAAAATTGGAAAAGATAGAATTTTTTAGGAGAATAGCTGAGATTCTTAGTCACTGGAGTTGTGTTCTTATATATAATACCATTATATATCTGCATTTGAATTACTGTTGTTCATTGTTGATATCAAGTAAAAAGGCTGATATACAAAGACTCCAGTTGCTACGAAATAAAGCTATCCACACTATATTGTTCTGTACACGTTATACTCCCATTAATTTGATGCTAAAGCCACTTAGATGGCTTTCAATACAGCAAAGTGTAGAGATGTCCAATGTACTATTTATTTTTAAAACAAAAAACCAATTATTGCCCGAATAAGCTGGTTTGAAGGTGATTCATGTTTGTCCCACCGGGAATTCATAATTAATGTTTTATTAAGGACTTTAATATATAAATAATGTAAGTCATATTCAAAATGCGAATTGACATTATAATTTTTTTATTCACTATCCACTTTTATTCACGGAGTAAAAAACATTTTAATATTACTCCATTACTTAGTATTCAAAAAAGTTGTTTGCAGTTTTTTTTAACTGGAACACAAAACTTTAAATGTATATTATATAATTGTATTTTTCCAATTTACTACAATTAAGGATTTTTTCATAGTGTAAAAAAGTAATATTTTTCTAGCGAGTTTGAATTTTTTAAATTAAAAAGTAACTTTTATGGACCAATATTGCTTGGCAGGAAACTTGATTTTGAATATGATTTGACAATTTTAAATATATATACATACATAAATTTTTAAATAATAATAAATGAGATCTGTGAATCATCTTATATTTAAATAAAGGTAAAACATTAATCGACGGATTACAATTAATTTATTAGTTGATTCTTATTAAATGGTGATGCTTTTAGGTTGTATCTATGTTAATGTAGTCCAATTACTTTTCGATATTGAAGTAATATTTATAAGTACTTATTTATGGAGTTGTAGTCGATCTAATCTCTTGATACATCAGTTTATCACAATAGCTATATTAGCAACTTCTAATTGAAAAATAGCAAAAATAATTATGGTTTCAAATTTCCTTAACTGGTGATTAATTAATTGTAACTTATAATATACAAGAAAGTTATTTTAAGAACATGTATAACTTTACAAGTTTGATAGGCAATAAGACAAAACTTTGATATGAAAAAATTTGGCATCTAAGATAAAATAAATGAATTATTTCAAAGGGAAATAATACAAGTGAACATAAAATGATCAGTTGAAAATAAGGGATGAATCAAACCAGAAGTTGCCCGAAACAGCACACTATATACACTTCTTAGTTCTTTAGTTTTAAGGGTTGTATAGGTTGATGTGTTTTATCGATTGAATTGTTTAATTTTCGAGTAAATATAGTTTTACTCGGATGTTGTTTATTTCACTATCCTAAATCCGAATTTTTTCAAAAATTATTTACTTGATTATAGCGAATAAACTACAGTATATATTTTGAAGAGTACATTTATATTAATTTAATTTGATTGTCAATTATTATGTAATAATGATAATAATGGCTATAAGCGATTGAAAGTTTTGAACATTGGCTGTTGGCCTGGAGCAATATTATATGTACCGATACATAAATTAGTATTAATATATGCCGAACTCATATTAAATAAAGACTTATCCACAGTGGTAAGAGTTTTGATTTCAGTTTTTAAACACCTTATTTCTTATCTCCCCCTCTTTTGCAAAAATAATGAAATTTAATAAAATAAAAATATTTAATTTTATTATTAATCTCCAAATAACAAGACATTTTAATCAATAATTTGATAAATACATGTTTCTGGTGCATTAAAGCATAAAATTGCAGAAAATGTTTAATTGTCTTCTTTCTATAGAAAGAAAAAATACATAAAATAACTATACCTACCGAGTGATATAAGGTAAAAGAAAAGGGATGCAAAGATTTAGAGAAAGAATGTTAATATTGGAACTAAATTTAAATTTTATCTATATTTATAAACATTGTGAGTTTAAAAATTGTAATATCTTACTTTTTGACTAATAATAGGAAACGAATAATCAATTTTAATAAATATAATATTTTTTATACTTTAATAATATGTTGTTAATGTTCCTAATTTTGAATGCGTTAAAATATCCAGTTTATATTGTAAAATTTTACTTATATCAAGTCAAAACGTTTTACATTTAGCAAATAGGATTTTATTATTGTTTATTATTTTCCCATTTTTTAATGGCATATGCAAATCTATTTTCTTCGACTACTGCATCAATTCAATTAGGCCTATATGAATAATAGAAACTAGTAAAGAAATTGACACAAAAATCAATGTGTTAAAAATGCTAAAAACCATTTTCCCAAACAATAAAATAAATTCAATTGAAAAGTCAAGATTGGGGAAGCAGGTATTGGAAATTTCATTCTGTGTGTAAAAATTAAACAGATAAAACCGGTTCTAGCCACTTAACCTTGGCTGAAGATCATTTCTTGGAAATCTACGGCTCGGCGAATATAATGTTGTATTCCCCTTTCTACCCCTTCCTTTTCGTATGTAGGGTAAATATTGCACGTGTTTTCATTCAGAAAGACTGTTTTTGGTGCCAGCCACTGGGGGCAGCACCTCTCCACAGGCCCCGTTGAACGACTAGTTTCTTATAAAGACAATGGCAATACTAAGAAAATATCGACCGTAGATCATGATAGATGAAAAATGCCCATATCCAAGTATGTAAGGGCGCACTTCAAAAAATCATATCTTTTATAATATAAGGTCAAATTTAACGAATCAAGCATTTTACTTAGAAAACCTTACTCTTACAGAAAAAAAATATACCAGAATTGTTTGGTAGCCATATTTGTTTCAATCCGCGATTAATCTCTGATTTTGTTAAAATTTGCAACTACCCCCCAAGCTTGGCGCGCCGTAGAGCAAAAAATATTGGTCGGAGCGAAAAAGTGCATAAAACCAAAGTTGTGCGTAATTTTGATTTCTACATATTTTATTTGAACCTACTCCAACGGTGCTATTTTCCTCCAAGCGCCGCGAAGAAGTTTCCATCCCCCCACCCCTCGAGCGGCACCCGCCGAGGTCGCAAAGTTAGATGTACTATCAGGGGACCTATCTCTACCATCCCACAAAATTTCATTTCTGTTCGACCTTTTGCAAATAGAAACCCCCTGTCGCTCGGCCTATTTGATTCAATTTTGAAGATTTCTTACTTATAGCTACTATTTTGAACTACGATTAGTCGCTGCCAGACTAATCAGTGTTTTGAATACTATACATCTATTAATGTCATACTGACATTGACACGTATACAACACTGATTAATTTAACAAGCTATTAAAATAGCCATTCGAAGTTCAAAGTAGTGATCGTTTCACATTTTTTTTTGTTTCCCGCAAAGCCATTCTTATGTCAAAATTAATTATGTAGATTTTTAAATGCCACAACTACCAATAAAGTTTTCTTAATAACAAATAGTCATATTTTATTCTTTAAAGTTGTCTTCAGAAAATATATTACTATATGTAGTACTCACCCCTTAATTTCTTTATATATCGTGGTGTCGACGATGGAAGTGGGTAAAAATTGGAAACCAGCAAATATAAGAGCGGCAACCCATCTATCTTGTGACAACCATAAGTCTAATATTCCCGGCACGCACGCCCAATAGGTGCCCAAAAATGGAACTGCACCCAGGATTGTAGCAAACGCTAAGAAATAGAGGCTTATAAAATATTGCAAGATCTTATACTTTGTCAAACCAGATCAAAAATTTTCAGACTTTGGTCAATAGCCACAGAGGTGTTGTTGCTTTGGTGCGCAAGATAATCTACTGTTGGCAAAATGTAGGACTTTCAATATTTTTATCTTAAGTCTTTGGACTTGTTTTATGAAATGGCTTAGACTTAGTATTATTGCATTATTATTTTTTACAAACTATTTTTATACAGTGATGAAGCATACTAAAAGATGATAGGTTTGTGTGAGTTAAAGAATAAAAGTATCTCAAACGGCAGTGAATGTTTTTTTACTTGCTTTCTATGGTTGTTAAATTATTTTGGTAGCTTATTATGTAATACCTGAAGATAAATACACAATCTGTACATTGAAAAGATTATGTATAAACCAGGTCCACATCCCATAGAAGGCGGCCATCTTGAAGGATGCCGAAAACACGCTATTTATGGCTGCTTCGAGTGCGTGGCCGAATCGCCTCCCGCTTGGAGAAAATTGCGTCATTAACGCAACAGGTTTGTAATAGTCTTCACTTGAATTTAACAGGTAGAATAGAGTTGTTAAAAATACAATCTAAAATAAAAATAAAACACACTATTGCAACATTTAAAGTACAATCGATATTAAGGTTATTATTCTGAAACGCGGCAAGTGAATTAGTAGAATTGTTAAAAAAATTGTATTCTTCTGATAACGAAAATTAAGGATCCTCAATTATTAAAAATTGTAGGCAATAGTATGCGGTATTTTAATCCATTCTCTCAACTTAATGACTTCTAAGGGATATTATATAAAAAAATGTCAAATCAAATCAATATTATAACCTTATTAGTTGGGTCGTCCAAAATAGAAAAGTACAAAATAGATAGAGGGCAAAAACTGTCATAACTTTTAGACTTACAAATATTGGGGCACATTGTTTTAAATATGAGGCTCCTGCTATAGCTGGAATGACCCGTTTTTGAAATAAAAATATTCTGTTAATTGCTGAAGAATGACTTCCCCAGAAAATTAACGGCCATACGGCAAATTAACTCAACATATGCATAATAAAATGACAATATAGAATGTAGCCCTACTATTGCTTTTAAATTCATAATATTAGTAATGTTTGTTGATGCTATTTTTCACAAATATTATCTCTCTGTTCATTCAAGACGCTTTCAACACCATATACGAAAAGCTTTCTTTAAAAATATCCTCAAAGCTTGATGGTTTTTCAAATTCTGTACAAGAAAAATTCACCGAGGTGAATGAGAAATTAGTTTACCTTGTAGAGAACCAAGAGAACATAAAAACTGAATTGAAAGAACTTAGTCAACACACGGTAGTCAACAAAACTGATGGTTACTTCCAATGATTCTCCGCATAATATACCAAACACTGCTGTATCCATTCATGCATCATATGACAATAGAATGTGTGAATTGGAGCAACAAAATGTTTCACTGCTCATGAAAATCACTGCATTGGAAAATAAACTAAATCTACTGACAATTGAAGTAAATTCAAAACAGGCAGTCAAACCAGTAGAAAACTGTACTCTCACCAATGGGCCCAACGAATCAAGTTAGGGCCATCATCCCAGATAAACGAAGTCAATCGGTAAATCCTCATGGGTCTCAAACCAGTGCACAGTTCCAGGGACTCCCAAGACAACATAACGTCTCTCAGCGGATTCAACAAATTTCCTCTGGTATCCCAACACGCTCACGTAGCCAGCAAACAATAATTGGAACTGGAACAGATGAAGGTCAGCATATCGCTGGAGAGAGGCGTCAATGGATTTACCTTGGACGATGTCATCCTAGTACTATGGTTGAGCAGGTATCAAATATGTATCAAATCAGCTACTCATCCCGGACGTTAAGTGCTTCGAGTGGGATAAAAATGAAGATGTTGCATCTTTTAAGATAGCCGTTAAATAATCCATTCTGAAAAACCTGTTAGATCCAAACCTTTGGCCTGAAGGCACAGCAATAAAGGAATTTTGTCATCGTCACCAGTTACAAAATAGAAATCCTGGTAATTGTTTGAACAGCAACAACGGGGAATAATCTCACTAGACAATATATCCATTTTTTACCAGAATGTTAGGGGTATAAAATCAAAACTGAAAGACATTTAGTGTACTGCTTTATTTGAAACGTACCCTGTTATTGTTCTCAACCCTGCCGTTGAAGAGGTATGTGTGTCTTTATCTTTTGGAAAAACTGATATTGCCACCTTATATGGACACTGAATACTATGAAACTCACCTACAAAGTGTTGCTAATGTTTGTAATAAGTTTGAAAACGTTCTAGTTGATGTCGATTACAACATGTCTCATATTACTTGGACACAGGTAGATGACTTTTTAGGGCTAATACCTGGCAATGTTAAATCCCCAAAGGAAGCTCTTTTTTTTGTGATACAGCCGCTTATTTAAGTTTATCTCAATACAATAAGAATCACAATGATAACAGCTCAATATTAGATTTGTTTTTCAAATTTTGAGTCTACTTTAATTGCAAAGTGTCATGGCCTAGTAAATTGTGATCCTTATCTTCCCCCTTAGAAATATTAAACTTTAATACAATATCCGTTAAACCAACTGGAACATTTTACTATTACTTTAAGAATGCAGATTTTAATCTTATTAATAATTATTTTCTTTAATTGGGTTTCTATCTTGAATAAAAACTCAGATGTAAGCGTAGGGAATTTTTACTCAGTGGTTTTCGACTGTTTTGATATGTTTCTGCCAACAAAACAGAGCTTCTCTGGGGACAGCTTTTCAAGATGGTTTACACCTAACCTAAAAAATCTTACATTTACAAAAAAATTTCCATAAAAGGTACAAACGATCAAATTCAGTTACCGACTGCAACAATTTTAGTTTATTGAGAGAGCAGTGTAAAATTTTGACCAACACTGAAAGTTATATTAAAAATAACCCTAAATCTTTTTGGAACTTTTAAAAATCTCAATCGAGTAAACGGTCAATTCCAAATAAAAAAATGTTCCTTGGCACTGAACAAGCTGACGAGGGGAATACTATAGCAGATTTGCCAAATACTTCTCATCTGTCTTTAATCCTGCAAGTTTGACCCACCTACACCCCTCTAACTCAAACGGCACAGAGATACTCTTAGATCCTATAAATAACATAACCATTGGTGCTTCTGACATTGAGAAATCACTTTTAAAATTAGACATCAGCACATCACCAGGGCCCGATAGAATTCCCAATAGTGTCCTAAAACTTTGTCCACAAACTCTCTACCTTCCATTGCATCTCTTATTTGATTAGTTCCTAAGATCTGGAGTGTTTCCGGAATCACGGAAAGTCTCGTATGTCACCCCCATTCACAAGTCTGGAAGTGAAAATGAGATTACAAATTACAGACCAATCAGTCTTACAACTATTTGAGTCCTGCATTGAAAATAAGCTATCTGAAACTCTCCAGCACATAATAATTCTTCAACAACATGGCTTTGCTTCAGGCAGATCTGTGAACACAAATCTGTTTCTTTTTGCAAACTTCATTGCCGACTCTTTTCAAAGAGGTCTGGAAACCCGTGTAGTCTACACTGATTTTAGAAAGGCATTTGATAAAGTAAACCATTCAATTCTGCTTTCTAAACTACTAAGCTGTGATGTTTCTGGATCGCTCTTATCTTGGTTTAAGTCATATCTCTGTGGCAGAAATCAACAGGTCAGAATCGCTAGACACCTATCAAGCCCCTTTCTTACAACATCTGGTGTTCCTCAAGGATCCATTTGGGACAAGTTTCTATTTACTTTGTTTATCAATGACCTTGGCTCACTGCTGTCCTCCGAATTTTTGCTATTTGCAGATGATATGGATTGATTTTGTGTACCTTTATAGTTATTTCGGTGGTTTGTGAAGAATTTATGTTAGTAAAATGTATTACATAATTGTCTTTTAGCATCATTCATGGCAAGTCGATTTATTTTTTTTGTCAGGTCAAGGGCAATATTTAAATTTGTATGGTATATCACTGAGGAGGTATCATACGCGAATTGAACCAGAGAAGCGCCAGAGCCTTTCAAGAACTGTGGTAAATCATTTACAAATATCAAAAAGAGTAGAGAGGCCAACATTGAGTCTTGAAGTGCGCTAATATTGTTCTCTCCAAGATCAGACTGGGCATCATTATTTTTAATACTATTATAGGGACCCTTTGAAAACGACTTGTCAAGAAAGATCTAATC
>JAEQML010061406.1:0-25810 GCA_016904865.1 Pissodes strobi
TACCGACGAACAGCGTGAGAGGTTTAAGAGAAGGTAGGCTTGACTTTTTCTTTATTTTTTGCGTTATCTGATTTTTATTTCAAGTTTTCTCTTCAAAAAGTCAGTAGACAGAATAAGGCTTCTAAGCTTGTGAATTTCTGGTATTTGGCCACTATTGTTTCGCATACCACGTTGTCTTTTGCCGTGTGTATGTTTGTGCCTGTAGAGCATGTGAGATAGTGTTTTTATTTGGCTTAAGTCTCTTGGATAAGAGAGAATAAAAGGGACTTGATCCTACAAAAGCAGGGGTTATTAAATTTCGGGTTTGGTTCAGCAACCCAACTAAGGAATCGATCAAATTGACCTATAGTGCTCATATTTAGGTTCTAGTTAGAGGCAGCAATTTTTAGAAATTAATAACTAAAACTATGGATAGTGTAGGATACTCAGTCTAATTTTCTCTAGTACCGTTATCGGTTGGATTCAAGCTTAGTTAGTTATTATTCAACCTATGTAAATATTTTTTCGTCACGTCAGATATTTAAAGAGCGCCTTCTAGAGCCTTCTCGACCGTGGTGGGTACCAGATCTTAATAACTCTGTTTCTTTATTTCGATTTAAATTTGTCATTACCTTTATCTTTAAATTAAACTGATTTTTGAGTTGATAAGTAGCTTTCAGGCAATACTTAAATTCTGATTACCTGTTTAAATTTATGGATTTCATTTTTCTTCTTACCTGATTACTGTATTTGTTTTTATTGAAATATTGTTCATTACAATATTTCTCAGCTTAAATAGCTATTCATTTTATTTATTATCTGTAACCTGTTAACTGTTTGAAACATAATTATTGTCTACACTCTAAACAATTCTGTGCAAATTGGTGGAGGCATATTTAATTAAATTAAATTAAATTTCTCTTTAAGCGTGTTTTGGCATTTTTCAGCATGTTAATTGAGAAGAATTATTTCTGGTTCTCTCCTGTCAATTTCTGTATTAAATACCTAAGCTAAGACAAGCGACGCTCACCGCCATATTGAAACAGGATTGTAACAACATTCTTGGTGAACTCTTTAACTGCCTTGTACTGTTCTTTTTTTCATGCTACTGAGTCCACACGCACTGGCCTACCAGGACAGCTTCCAGTGACGTCACAGGACAGATCCTAGGCACTACAGCAATTTCCAGTAACACTCTCCAGGAAGCTCGGAGGAAGCATAAGGTGATTAAAGGGCAGTTATTACCAGGAAAGTCCAACAGAATTAACACTTATTTTTGTTAGAAGGAAATAGAATAAAAATTGTTTTTTTTTTTTTTAATTTCTTATCTTTTATTGTGCGCTTTATAATCACTACTTCACTCGAAAATAAATTTTAATTATCATGCTCCGGACCTATACACCCTGAGTATCTTTCAGTTCATCTTTTTAGTAAATTAAAGTAATAATTTAAAGAAAAGTGCATTTATAGTTTATAGTAACAAATTGGCCTTTTATTTGAATTATAGTAATTATAATGAGGCAATTGGAATTATATTTTAACAAATCAAAGTTTATCTTAACAAATTGGCTTTTCTTGTAACAAATTAACTAATTGCATTTTATTGTAACAAAATGACTAAAATAAGTTGATAGTAAGTGAAATTAACCGAAATTTAAATTGACGACTAACCAAAACTAATCCAATCTATTAAAATTGTTTATAATGTATCGGAAACGGTTCAAATGACTAAAGCAAGTTGAGATTGAGTGAAACTAACCGGAACTTGATTGGGCGACTAACCAAAATTAACCAAACCTATTCAAATTAATTATAGCGCGTCGAAACCGGTTCAGATGACTAAAATAAGTTGAGACTAAGTGAAACTAACCGAAAGTTTATTGGACGACTAACCAAATCTATTGAAATTGGTTACAACATCTCGGAACCGGCTCAAATAAGTAAAATAACTTGAGACTAAGTGAAACTAACCGGAAGTTGATTAGATGACTAACCAAAAGAAACCAAGTTTATTAAACTTGATTATAACGTATCGGAACCGACTCAAATAACCGAATAAAATAATTTGAGACTAAGTGAAAATAGCAAGTTGATTAGACGACTAACCAAAACTAACCAAATTTATTAAAGTTGATTATAGCGTATCAGAAGCAGCTCAAATAAGTAAAATAAGCTGAGGATAAGTGAAACTAATCAAAAGTTGATTAGACGACTAACCCAAACTAACCAAATCGATTAGAATTGGTTATAATGTATTGGAACAGACTCAAATGACTAAAATAAGTTGATACGAAGTAAAACTAACCGGAAGTTAATTAGACGACTAACCAAAACTAACCAAATTTAATAAACTTGATTATAACGTATCGGAACCCACTCACATGACTAAAATAAGTTGAGACTAAGTGAAGCTAACCGAAAGTCGGTTAGACGATAAACCAAAACTAGCAAAATCTATTAAAATTGATTGTAACGTTTCGGAACAAGCTCACTCGAATAAGTAAAATAAATTGAGACATAGAAACTAACCGATAGTTGTCTAATCAACTATCGGTTAGTTGTTTGGTTGATTGTTTATAACTCAAATAATTAAAATAAGTTGAGACTAAGTGAAACTAACCGAAAGTTAATTAGATGACTAATAAATCAAAACTAACCAAATCTATTAAAAGTGATTATAACGTATCGGACCAGCTGTAAAATAATTTCAGACTAAGTGGAACCAACCTAAAGTTGATTAAACGACTAACCAAATCTATTAAAATTGATTATAACGTAACGGTACCGACTCAAATAAGTAAAAAAAAAGTTGAAACTAAGTGAAACTAACCGAAAATTGATTAGATGACTAACCAAATCTATTAAAATTGATTATAACGTATTGGAACCAACTCAAATGAATAAAATAAGTTGATACTAAGTGAAACTAACCGCGTTAGGTGGGGGATTGAGATACGAATCGAATACAGTTTTTACAACCACTAATGTTATAAATTGCAAAAACGATCGATACTTGAAGTAATATGCATTTATGTAGCATATTTTGGTAAACTAAACTAACGTAATCTGCTAAAAGCCATTTTTTACATTAGATTGTGTTAACGGTGGGTGAGAGTGACTTTTAGATGGTGGAATGTCAGACGATTCAAATGCAAATGGTCTTTTGCGTTTTCAACCACACTTATAACGGTATAAATTGTAAAAAAGAACTAAACTTCAAGTAATATGCATTTATTTGGTATATTTTGGTAAATTAAACTTACGTAATTTAACCTGATCTCACCCAAACTTTTATCAACTATTATATTTCCACACAATTATGAGTTTTCTCAGATCTCAAATTTAGTAATCGTTGCATTCTGCTTCGGCATTTTTAATGTCTCCCCCGGTTGCATCTTTGTGAAGGACTGTGAATTTTTTCTATTGATCATGCCACTGGTTGAAAATGACGATTCGTCTGTCCAAAATACTGTTTTTAAATAATTGTTGTTTAAATTTACCTTCTCCAACATTGTTTGGCAAAATTCCACCATTTTTTCCCTCTGCCTTGGTGTTAATTTCGGTGTAGACCTAACTTTGAACGCTTTATATCCAGTCTTTTTTAGTGTTTTTTAAAATTTTTCCTAGGGACGTATTTTTTGAATCAGCAAGCTCTTTTTTTAGTTCTTTCGATACTTTTCTTAAAGAAATGTTCGGATTTTCTTCGGCTTTTAACAATAAATTTAATTTATTTTAATAAAACTTTTAAGCAGGACAGGAGAAAGGAAACAGACA
The DNA here is from genome assembly GCA_016904865.1 of Pissodes strobi. Classification (NCBI taxonomy): domain Eukaryota; kingdom Metazoa; phylum Arthropoda; class Insecta; order Coleoptera; family Curculionidae; genus Pissodes; species Pissodes strobi. The sequence continues at coordinate 3,754 of JAEQML010061406.1, forward strand.
ACATAAAAAAACTAAAGCATCACTTCTATCGGCTTACCACGATCCGGAAATCATTCTCTAGAATCAAATGTTACGGTTTCGTTAGCTTCTTGTTTCGAAAACGATGACCGTTCTGCCTTCTCAGCCAGGCAGGTTTATTAATTCAACGAGTGATGAGGATCGCGTTACAACCGACAGGTGGGAACCCCGCCACGCATGATTCAAGGAAAGCGATGGCGATGCTAACCTACTACTGATACTATAATTGATGACGTAGTGGCTGCGGAAAATGCGAAAACCGTTTTTCCGACGTTTTGCGGCAGAATAACTTAGATGCCGTCTGTAGAACAAGAATCCAAGGGTTGAACTTGGAATTTACGAAAAAAAATAGAGTCGGTAGTGCGTAAAATAATAAAATAAAAACATAGCGAGCGAAAAAATTCAGTAACTTCGTTACACTACCATACCATTTATTGTACATAAGAAAGACATTATTAAGCACTACAAAAATGACACTGACAAGAATTAAATGAAGTTAACCAGAACACACACCCGTTTATAGAGAATATTGCGGTCCAATCCATTTCCAACTGATAGACTCAAGGAAATATACGTTGTTAGGCACGATAGTGACGAAAATAACTCGATTTATAAAATTCTATATCCGAGTTCCGCTACTGTGAGATGCCACGATCGAATAAATTGAGTTTCAATCTATTGGACATATCGAAATAATTTTCAGCTGAACGTATGAAAGATTATTATTTCACCTTTAGCGAATAAAATATGAAGTGAAAAGTTAAATATGTATTTATAGTAGAACTTGAAGTATCGTAAGATTTATTTCAATTTGAGAAAAATATATTTATTTCTTAAATCTTCCGTTTATGTCTTGACATAAATAGATAGGCCTTATATTTTTTATTGTGGAAGAAATATTCGTGCAATTCTAGAAAATGTATATATAAAACTCTTCTTGCCACTTGTTATATTGAGTTAGCTCAAATATAGCATATAGCTAATAAAAATCGATTTGCTCTCTGCGTTTAACATATTCCTGTCAATAAAGCTTTCAATGTAACGCCCCCTTTCTACCGAATTTACGTAATTTGGAGGGGTCCTCTAGTTTATCGTGTGTCCTTAACAATTTACATTGATCAAGTTTGATTCCCGGCCGGTTCGTCCCTAAACTTTTAACCCTTGGATTTGGCAGGGTCTCATTTGTCGGTACGTACAATATCAACGAAAGGCTTGATAATCATTATTTCGTTTACAAATTTTTGTTATTATCTAGCTATTCAATAGACTAGATTCCATTTAAAAAAAAACCTTAAATAGATATGCTTTTTGACACACATTTTAGGTAACTTATGTGCTTATTTCTAGAACACGTGGAAACGCTTTGTATTTTCTTAAGTCATATTTGTCGCAAAGAAGTCAGTTGGTTACTTATAATGGAGATCAATCAACTACACTGTCAGTAGATACAGGGGCCCCTGGGATCCGTCCTAGGACCCCTACTGTTTATATTATACAGTAATGGCTTCTCTTTTGTTTTAAAAAATCCAAATCCCTGCAATTTGCAGATGATAAAACATACTATAATTCTCATGTCAACATTAATCAGGCCAACTTAACCAGTGCAGAATCAACCAACTTAGCAAAAGACTGGTTTGAATCAAATAGCACTTAACATACATAAAACAGTTAACATTAATTTTACATTAAAAAGGGATTTTGGCGAGGGTGAAACTACCGAAACTAATTTTTTAGGAATTACATTGAACCAAAAATTATCATTTAAAACACACATCACAATCCTGGCTTCTAAACTTTCAAGCATTAATTTTCTATTACGAAAAATAATGGAATATGCTACAACTGATATGGGTCGCAATGCCTACATGGGTCTATTCCAGAGTACTATGACATATGGGTTAATTGCATGGGGAAATAGTACAGATTGGCACACAATATTCAAACAACAAAAAAGCTATAAGGATCATAGCAAAGTTGGGTTTTTTGGAAACATGTAAACCACATTTCAGGTTGTTAAAAATCCTAACTCTGCCAGCTCTTTACATATTTGAACTACTGACATTTGCAAAAACAAATAGTTATAACCAAATAGTACATTCAAGTCAAAGTGGTCACAATACAAGAAATAAACATCAATATGTTATACCTCAACACAGACTTACAACAACTGAAAAACAATTTCCGATGTTATCTCTTAAAATGTTAAACAGTATACCAATGGAGATAAGAAATCTATCAGATCACCAATTTAAGAAAATTATAAAAGAAAAGCTATTAAACCTGAGCCCTTATGATATACAGGATTTTTTTACATAAATTGGAACTACTGTGCTTGAGCTGCATGCCAATTATGCCTAATGATGGAGTAGGCGGTGCAGAATATGTTCTTTTATTGTTCGTTCTATCCATTTTCGCTCTGTTCTGTTTCCTATTGAGCCTCTACTAGTTTATGTTATATTATCAAATCATGAGGTGATAAATGAATGTATGTATTTTGTCTTGATTTTAATTGTATTTTAGTTTTATTTTTGACACTCCTTTTAACTTTCATGTTATTTGATGTAAAAAATGTGTTATTCGATTAAGTTTCATATACGAGTATATTAACTATAAGTAGTATGTGTAGATTTAGTATATTTTGTAGATAGATTTAGTAGATTTCTTGTGACGATGCTAAAACATTCCATTGTTAATTATGCAAAAAACGATATATATATATTGATTGATTGATTGATTGAACTAAATATGAATGAGTTAGTGACACTGTGGCGGGCAGGGCCAGCGCCTGATTTATTTTAAGAAATGTTTCAACAATTTGTTTAAAACAAAAATAAATTAAAAAAAAAATTATTTAATTTTAATCGTTCAAAAATTAAATGAAGTCTCGAAACAAAAAACCAGGGAGAAAACGTTCAAATAAAATAATAAGTTTATTTTATCAACAATAATTATAAACAAATTGAAGTTTAACTTTCACGAAGTAATGCCGGAATCGCGAAAATAAAAAAGGGGTTAATTATTTTACCTAATAGAAGTGGAAAACAAAAGCACCTAACGCAGTTCAATTAAATATAATAATCACTTACCATTGGAATATCTTTCAATAAACGGCATGGTGTCTAACTTCACACGATTCGGGATCCGATTTTAAAACGTGGTGACGTATACTTTAGATTTTTATTCGACTGCATCACGCAACTAGTGAAAACTAACTTCAAGAAATAGCTAACACTAAACGCAAGCCTCAAAAACCCAGGTCCCCCAAACTTTGTTCTAAAAGAACACTATTGACCAGGGGGCGTGTAATAGGGATAATTTCCAGAGCTCAGCCAATTAAAACGAAAGACAAAAAATCATAACCTTAAAAGGTTAACCGCTTGGACTTTAAACCTGTACATGTGTGAGCTAATTTCCGGTTCCTAAGCTGGGCATGGAAAATTTTAAAACTTGGGGGATTGGAATGTAAAAAACCAGTTAAAACTCGACTAGTTGTTTTCGTCGAAAATTGGAGCATGTTGCGTCATTGCACGTGTTTTCTTGGCAGATTCCAGATTTTTCTGGGGAACAGATGCGTCAAAAAGCTGCTATAAAAGCGTGAAGTTATTAGAGAAAAATCAGTCTTAACATAATCTTTACTTGCAGCTAGTCCTTATGCCCAATTGGGGCCCGAGAAATTTATAATATAACTTTGATTTTTTCAAGTCTGGTACTATGGTCACAGTATTGACCAAACCGAAATTAGTGCCTTTCAGTTTAAAGGCTCGTGGAAATAACTAAGTAATTTAGTAAAACCATGTCATCGGTTCAAAAAGTAAAGTAAAGAAACGTGGTTGAAAATTCGTCATCCGTCGAGGAAGAAGCTGGTCAAATAGGAGCAAGGGAGGCTACGATGGCAGGTTCCGGGTTAACATTAAGCGATAGACAGTCAGTTTAGTTTTAAGGCATAATGTATAGAGTGCTTGTATATTTTGAAAACAATTAGTAACTTCGTTGTCTGTCTGCAAGAATTTCATGAGTATTTCAGTAAAACAATACAGCGCTAGCGTTAGACAGTAAGTTTAGTTTTAAGTCATTATGTGTAGAGTGCTTGGATATTTTGAAAACAATTATCGTTGTCTGTCTGCAAGAATTCAATGAGTATTTCAGTAAAACAATACAGTGCTAGTGTTAGATAGTAAGTTTAATTTTAAATAATGAGGCGTAGAGTGCCTGTATATTGGAAAATATTTATTGCTGTATGTATTCGATAATTAAATGAGTATCCCATTAAATAATTAGTGCTAGCATACTTCGTATTTTATTTAGTTAATTCACTGCGGAAATGAATATTGCTGATTGAATTTATTTTATTAATCCATAAATGTTTGACTGGCTAGTAAAATATAATATTATAGGAAAGTTGATACACTGGAAAAAATTCACAGAGTCTAAATAATAATACCAGTGTCATTTTCTTTTAATGTACAAGAACTGATTGTCTGGCGCTGTAGATACGATGTCATATTAAAAAATAAGCGAATAAATTTAGCCACTATTAAAATGATCCCTTTCAATTATTTTATTGATTACAAAACATCACTTAATATACCTGAGAATAGAATTAAGTTCTGGTAAGAGGCATAAAGTGGTTTTCAACTAGGTGGTGAAATGTGGGTGGTTGCCCAAGTGTATAGGTAAATAATTTTACGACGAAATAGGGTTGGTACTGCGAACCCGGTTACGGATAATGAACAGAAGGTGAAGAAAAGGCCGAATTCACAGTAAGTAAAGGAATAGGGTAATTCGTCGTTCATTACAACACTTTTCAATTTCGACAATCAAAAATCTCTATTAAACCAGCGAAAATACCAATAATATATTTGGTTTTACTTACCGTCACGTTACGATTAAGGTTTATAATATTTCGATGCTGCCAAGCCAAAACGGCACAAACGCCTAATTGGTAAATTTTTACTTAGGGAAATCGTTGGACGAGAGGCACAATCGCCGTAAGTGTAGCATGGTGAAAAGTTCATTTCCATTTTTATACAAAGGTACATTATTTTTCAAAGTTTTTGACATGTATCACGACCTTTCATGTCACCGCGAGGAAACACTCCAATCGAACAACCTTGACGTCATGTGGCTCAAGTTCACCGCCAAGGGATTAACCAAGTTTATATGCTGTCTCTATCGATCTCCGAGCGATAGAGCCTACCAAAGCTTTTTCTCAACACTAGCTACCACTTTTGACTCAATACAGGTCGATCACCCCACTTCAGAAATAATCGTTCTGGGAGACTTTAATGCCCACAACACCAACTGGCTCAAACATCACAACAAGACCGACAACGAAGGTAGAGAAGCTGAGGCATTTGCCATCAGCTGCGGGCTTACTCAACTTGTTGACGAACCAACTCGAATCTCAGAGAGGGGCGAATTCGCTGCCCTCCTGGATCTTTTTCTGACCACCAATCCTGACCAGTACAAGGTTACAGTTGGGCCGCCATTAGGTACCTCCGACCACAATCTTATTACAACGGTTTGTGAATCGCCACCTATACAGAAGGATCCACCATTGCCTCGCAAAATCTGGCATTACAATTCTGCAAACTGGGACGATCTAAGGCAGTTCTACCTAAATTTTCCTTGGCTCGACGTCTGCTTTGCCACTGACCACCCTTCAGACTGCTGCAAAGAGATCATGCAAGTAATCTCCTCAGGAATGGAAGCATACATCCCAAATTCCATCAAGTTACCGTCAAAAGGAAAGCCCTGGTTTGACAGAAGATGCGAAAGAGCTGTAGGTAGGAAACAGCAAGCCTACAAGTACTGGCAGCAAAATAAGACCGCTGAAAATCGCAATTATTTTGTCGAAGCGAGAAACGAATGCAAACGTGTGATCGACGAAACTAAGGACAAACACAATCATAGGATCAGGAATAAACTTTTGCAATGCCCCAGTGGTTCCAGGAATTTCTGGTCGATAGCAAAGGCTGTAAGTAACAACTTTACAAAAACGTCTCTCCCACCTTTGACGGACGAACGTGGCATCACGGCGACTACAGCCAAGGAAAAAGCAAACATGCTCGCCAAAATGTTTTTTTCGCACTCTACCTTAGACGTACTCCAAGGCAAGACTCTCCCCACTATACCGAACATCAACACTACCATGGCAGAAGTCAAGTTTTCTCACCGTGATATTCGCAAAATCCTTAAAGAACTAGATACGCAAAAGGCATCAGGACCGGACGGAATACCTGCCTGCTAAAGAACTGCGCCAACGAACTAATGCCCGTTTTTTCCGGGCTTTTTTCTCTTTCTTACAGAAAAGAGATTTACCCATCCTCTTGGAAAGTCGCTCGAGTGCCACCTGTTCCAAAAAAAGGCAAGAAAACCACGCCCTTAAACTATCGCCCAATTGCCTTGCTTCCAATAATCTCCAAAGTCATGGAACGTGTAGTCAACCAGCAACTACTCAAGTACCTCGAGAGCAACAGAATAATCAGCGATAATCAATACGGCTTTCGCAAAGAGAGATCGACAGGAGATATACTGGCCTATGTCACTCATATATGGAGTAGGGCAATTGAAAACTACAGAGAGTCTCGAGCGATTGCGTTGGATATTTCAAAGGCATTCGACAGAGTATGGCATGACGGACTGCTCAACAAACTGCCGTCCTTGGGACTGCCCGCCTCCCTCTGCAGCTGGCTGGCCAGTTTCCTTAAGAACCGATCCCTACACGTTGCAGTCGATGGACACATCTCGGACACATTCACCATCAACGCGGGCGTGCCTCAAGGCGCAATACTTTCACCAACTCTGTTCCTCATCTATATTAATGACCTGCTGATCGAAACGAATAATCCTGTTTACAGTTTTGCAGATGACGGTACCCTTGTCTCCCACCTTAGATCAGAAAAACCCTTATCAGCGACTGAGACTCATCACCGCAGACAGGAGCAGATTACAGCAATTAATCAAGCCCTGGAGAAAGTTCAAACTTGGGGCGACCGAAATTTGGTCCAGTTCAATGCAGCAAAGACCCAAGCAGCAACGTTTACTAAGAGCCAAGAGCAACGTTTACAGCGGGCCCTGACATCATTATGGCAGGATCGACCATTCCTTCATCCTCGTCAATCGAGCTGCTGGGTGTCTCGGTCAACAGCAATATGTCATGGCATGACCATGTTGCTAACATCGCAAAATCAGCCTCCCAGAAGCTTGGTGCGCTATTTTGCAACAAAAAACTCTATACACCGTAGCAGTTGCTCTTGCTGTACAAAGCGCAAATAAGACCGTGCTTAGAATATTGCTCACATATCTGGGGTGCCGCACCAAAGCATACCCTAAAGCTGCTGGATTCCATTCAGAAGAGGGCTGTGCGTCTCGTCGGCGATCCGGAGTTGACCCGGAATCTGGATAGTCTGGAACATCGCAGACATGTGGCCGAGATGTCTCTGTTTTACAGATACTTTCACGGGAGATGTTCCCAGGATTTGGCCCGCATAATCCCGCCCCTGGCAACTCCTGTCAGACAGTCCTGACAGTCGGCAGGAGCGCACCAGTTCGTCGTACAACTAGAAACACCTAGAACATCGCTTTACCAGAACTCCTTTGTCTGGCGCACTGCATCACTGTGGAACTCACTTCCAGGACATCTGTTTCCCACTAATTACAACCTAAAAATATTCAAGAACCGTGTCAATCAACATCTTCGCACACACACCGCTCGTCACCGAGCGCCATAGGATCTCCCTTTAGTGTGTGTGCCACTGCCATAAAAAAACCTGTCTTTACCAGTGGTATAATTTACATTTTTAGTAAATTGTATACAATAAATGGGACATATTTCTTTAAAAACTAGTGCGTTTGTCAAACCTTCGTCTTATTACATTTTTTTTTATAAAGCAAAACAAATGTTAATGGTAGGGCATTTCTAATTATTTTTGGTAGCACTATACTATTGCTTTCAATCATTGTTTAAACATTTAAGAAGATTTCCACTGGACTATAACCGGATTTCAAATTAAACCTTTATTTGATTTAAAACGGCGATCGACTTTTGGCGCTTATACTATTTGTTTTGTTTGCAGACGGGTATTAGAGGCAAGGAAATATTGAGCCTTATTAGTAAAAATTTAGCAATTGCTTTTTCTTTTATAACTAGCAAACGCTTAAGTTGAAATGAATAAAATGTTTAGCAATTACTTGACCTCGTAGCAATCGCTTTAAATCAAAGGAAAAGCTAAAAGTAAAAGGTTTTGCTTAAAAATGTTAAGCATTTCCTTAATATAATATGAATAAACGTGGCAATTGCTTGTGCTATATAAGCAATTCAAGCATGCAGTACACCATCCTTACGTTTGCTTAGATTAGTTTGGTTGTGGTATTTGTCCGGTTTTCATCCTAAAATAGCAGAGTTTTGGAATCGGAAAGTAAAATTCTACAAAGTACGCGAGGAATGCATAGAAGAAAATTGTAAAAAATTGTATGGCATTGATCGTGAAAATGTGAAATAATTTGCAAACTATTTCCTGGAAGAAAGTGGTGGTGGAGCTTTATCGGCTTTAGACAAAATGAAAATTTGTCTTCGTGTTGTGGCGGACCCCAGTTTTAAAAATGCAGTTGGTGAAGAAATTGGTGTTCATCAAACCAGTGTCTTCAAAACATATACATACGTTATGAATAAAATTGTGAGTAACGCAAAAATATGGTGAAATTTGCCAAAAGTGATGTCGAACTTATTGAGCTAAAAATCTATGGTCCAAAAAATATCGATTTCCAAATGCTATTGGGGTCACTGACTGCACCAACATCCGAACTTCTAAGTTTGACGAATTCGGTGACAAATATGTCAATAGGAAGATATTTGCCAGTTTAAACGTTCAAGCAACTTGCAACGTACAAGATATGTTTACAAGTATAGACTGTCAGTGGCCAGGATCCGTGCATGACAGCAGAATTTTTAAAAACTCCAATGTTTATGACTGTTTAAGAAATGCTGCGGAAAACTGTTATTAGGAGACGATGGTTATCCCATAGCTCCCTGGCTTATGACACCGTGGAGAAATCCTGCGATACCTGCTCAGCAGCATTATAATAATATTTTTTGTCGAGAACGTGCCATAATTGAAATGTGCTTTAGACAATTAAATGCTAGATTTCCTATTTTGCAGTACAAGGTCCATAGCAAATTGAAAAAAATTACTCAAATTGTCATCTGTTTTGTTGTCTTATATTGTCTGTATATTGCAAAATATTTAAAAGATGAAGAATTTGATTTTTTCGGAAGAGGCAAATAATATTGAAGATTTGCATGTCCAGAACGAATTATGCAATGTCAATATAATTCGTCCTTTGGGTCGGCAAAAAAGAGAATTTTATATTATTCTTTCACCTTTATTAGAACATTAAATTATACATGTTCAATTTTCGTTGTCATTGCGGGGGATCTCCATTATTTTGATAGATATAGAGATGCGGTCTACGCAAACCTGGAGAAACAAAAAATGTATTAATCAAAATTTTCCTAGCCCTCTTCGTTTTCGAGCTACAGGGTGAAATTGAAAATTTGCACTTTTAGGGCATGCGATTTTTTAGATCATTTTACATAACATAGCAAAGAAAATTAAAGAACTGCTCAAAATGATTACCATTTTCTCTCACACATTTTTTACACAATTTCGTAATTTAGAGTGGTTCATTTAAAAGATCATAAGTTTGGGTCGTATGTCAAAAACGATGGCTCTAAAAAAATTCAAGCACGCCACTGAATTATACCTAAAAAGATCTATAAGAATGCGTTTTTATCTGTTTGTTAAGTTATGAGATACGAGGCATGCCCTAAATGTGCAAATTTTCAATTTCACTCTGTAGCTCGAAAATGAAGAGGACTAGGAAAATTCTAATTATAGCATTTTTTTTCTCGAAAAAGTAGTCCAGGTTTGCGAAAATGGCATCTCTCTATCTATCAAAATAATGGAGATACCCCGCAATAACAACGAAAATTGGACACCCTGTACACCTCAACGATATGCGTTTGGACAGGGGACTGGGGACACAGTAAATCTAGTTTACAAAGCAATTGCGTAGAATATGCCGGAATGCTAGCAAATGCTTAAGGTTTTTATTCTTAGGATCTTTAAGCAATTACTTGTTCTTAAAGCTTTTGCTTTTTAAGCTTTTGCTTTTGCTAATAAACATATGCTTTTAGCAATTGCTTAATTTTTATTCATAAGACTTACTGTTACTGAAAAGAGAAAGGTAAAACTAATGCAGAGAGTGTTACTGGTAATACACCAAAGCCAAATAATTTTTCCGATCCTATTGTTGACGAAGACATTTCCAGTACTATTTGCTTTATTATAAGTGATAGAACCTCAGAGACTGACAATTTTAATAATGCTGTTTTTTATGGCAGTGGCACACACACTAAAGAAAGATCCTATGGCGCTCGACGAACGGTATGTGTGCGAAGTTGTTTATTGACACGGTTCTTGAATAGTTGAAGTTTGTAATTAGGGAAAACAAATGTCCTGGGAGTGAGTTACACAGTGATGCGGTGTTCAGCAGATGGTCTGGGAAGTCTTGGTGATGGTGGACGTTTGATTTGAAGCGCTGTAGGTTGTAGTTTTCGGGAAAGCCGTTACTCGCAAATCCATTCCAGAGCGAAGCAGTCCTCCAGGCAAAGGAATCTGAATCGTATGTTGATAAGCAGCTTGTACATGACGGAAGTTCCTGTTTAGCATAATTCTAGTCGGAATCATAAGTGCCAGCTCGTTCGAATTCCGTAGTAGTATCCATAGTAAAGAGATAGGTGCGCCACTTTTCTTCAATGTTCAAGGCTATCAAGGTTTTTAGTCAACTCTGGGTTATAATCTAATATCTTGAGCCAGTGTTTAGGTGCCGATCTCCACACAGTATTCTAGAGATGGTCTTATCTGGACCTTATTAAGCAGCAAGAGCTGTATAAAACCTTTTTGCTGTATAGAGTGCTCCTAGCTTGTGTACTGCTGCCTCTGTAATTTTGGTGACGTGACTATGCCAAGACATGTTTCCTATGCAGATGCTCAGCAAGCTTATGGATGAGACCAGAGTTAGTGTTTGTCCTGTCATTGATAAGCCAGGTCTTGCGGTGTTTGCCTTCTTTGAGGAAACAGCTGCTTGAGTCTTTCCTGCGTTAAAGAGAACAATGTTTTCCTCACCGCATTCCACAATGATGTTCACATCCTCATTGATAGCATCAATCTGATTTTCTCACTCGCGTTGGGAAAGAGCAGCGGCCATTGGAGCCTGCGACATGAATGAGGATATAAGAGTGCTGTCGTCTGCAAAGCTGTAAATACAATTGTTTGTTCTGTGTCTAAGAGAGCAGGAAAAGTGTGGGAGAAAACATACACCCTTGACGAACTCCGGCATTAATTTTTAATTCCCCCGAGAGATTAACATCACTCGCATCACGGAAGCATCATTCCCTTAAAAAATTCAAAAGCCATAGAAGCAGTGTTGTTGGTACTCCATATGCTGTCATTTTGCTTAACAATCCGTCATGCCACACCCTATTGAAAGCTTTGGATATGTCGGGAGACACGGCACCAGATTCGCCGTAGCTCTCGATGGCTTTCGACCACAGGTTATTCTCTGCTTGCGGAAGCCATACTGACTATCGCTTATGATGCCTACCTATACGATATATATAAAGAGCTGTTGGTTGATCAGTTCCTCTAGGACTTTCGACATGATGGGAACTAGGGCAATTAGATGGTAATTATTTGGAATCGTGTTTTTACCTTTTTCGGGCTTGGTTGCACGTGAGCGCATTCCCAGCTAGAAGTACAGCATGCAGTTTGGTATGAAATAGATAAAAGCCTGCATAGTGGAGCTGCTAGTGTCCAGCAGCACACTTTCTAAGCACTATTGCAGGAACGCCATCTGGTCATGCGGCCTTGTTAGTGTCTGGGTTTTTAAGTATGTCTTTATCCTCGCGTTGGCAAAATACCAGACCTTGCATTTAGAAATTTACTCTCGGGATAGTTTGGGAAGTCTTTCCTTGAGGATCTTAGGTAGAACTTGATGCAAACATTTGGGCAAGAATGTTTACTTTTTCTTTGGTCTATTGAGCGATCATCTTTGGTCAGTGGTGGGATTGACCTCTTTAGGAAACCCTCATTGACAGCTTTGGGAGAGTTTGGCTTAGTATTGGGCTAGTATATCTAAGGATATATAAGAATAAATTGTGCTACTACTGAAAAGGAGATCTAAAACTTTTACTATACTCGAATACACAACTCAACAGTAGTAATAATATTTTAGATACCAATAATTTGGATGACTGTACTATAACAGAACCTCTCAGCCATAAAAATATAACTGAAACAGGATCTACTGGTAATAGCGGCAATACTGATTATATGTTACAAATTACAAATAAGCGATTTGTAAAGAGACGAGGAGGAGATGATATACAGCAAAAAAAGTAAAAGAAAATCAGAAGATGATAATGGGAATGAATTGGAAAATGATTAAAACAGGATTGCGATTTAAGAGAAAAAAGGGACAATATCAAAAATTACAAAAGAGAAATTTTTCTTCATTTCTTCTGAAACATTCCGGGCAAGAACATATTAATACTCTCGAAAAAATTATCGGTGCCGAAAAACAAAGCCTAATCTATGCCCAAGAAGAACTTCGTTGGAGAATAGGTATTCCTGATTAATATCATTGCCATAAGTGTTAAGCTGTTAAGAACCGTTTAAGCCACAAGCACCAAAACAAATTCCCTGTTTTAGATCAAAGAGAACCCAATGGATCATATAGTAAAGTTTCAACAAGTACAAAATATCAAGAAATTTGCTACCACTTGTCTCATCACACTATTGCAGGAGTTCAAATTTAAGAAAATATTTAGTTCATGATGTTTAAAGTTTGAATAATGTATCTAGAATGCATCAAAGAGCCTAAATAATGAAGACAAAAATAATATCACTAAAAAAAATACAAAAAATTATTTTAACATCGTGTTCACAAATGTTCTAAATGTACAAAATATGAATATCTGCTTGAGAATTGCAAGCAATGGAGCAACAAAAAATAACAATTAACATTTACAAGATAAAGAAGCAGTGAAAGAGATATTTTTACATGAATTCAATCAACCCGCTGAAAATAAAACAACCAGCTGATTTCGATCTACAAAAAAGCTGATCCATGCACCATGGAGAAAGCATAATTTTACCGTACTTATAAGAAACAGCTTTAAGAATGAGTTACTGTTACCTATGATATGAGAAAGACCGTGAATGCCGAAGTAATGAAATCTCTTCAATGTATTACATCACCTGACTAACGTAGAGCAAATTGGAAAAAAAACCCTTTGTTTTTTACACTATTTAAAATTCCCAAGTTTAAACCTAAAGTTTCTCCCATTTGTTCGTGAATATTTATTTAGTTTCATAATTTATGTATTATTGTTTTTTTTTATTTGGTTTTTGATAATAGCTTAAGGTTTTTGTCACAACGAAAAACTTGAATAAAACTTTAAACAGTTTTTTTTTCTTTTGGCACAAGCGACAACATTTTAAAGAGTTTTATTTTTTAAATGGCACATCCACTTATTCCCTGCATTTACTATTATTTTTATTAGAACTGATTGACCCATACGCCAGGAAGTTTTTGGCGCATTCACTACTGCTTCATGTTGACCTGGCACAAGCTCCATTTTTTATTTATTTAAAAAAATATGATAACTCAAGCAATTGTTAAATGAGATTAAAATTTGTTAAAGAAAATCAATCATCTTAATTAGTTTGAAAGAAATTATTAGTTCTTTGTGTTTCCTGAAAACTTCAATAAATGACACTTACGCCGTTTTGACTTGGTACCATCGGTTTATTGACTATTTTACCATTACTTAGTTTGGGTAGTAATGGATTACCATTAAAATAAAAATACATTTTATTGTCTGATTGTTTTTTGTTGCTAAAATGCTTACAAGCCATATTATGGTTAAAATATTATAATGGCTAGAATATCTGCGCTCTTCGAATAGCATCAGTCTGAAAAAGGCATTTATCAAGTGGCGCTTTAAAATGTTTAGTTTTGTGCGGTCTTAAAGCATTTTCCCAAATGATTGATAGATTTAGTTCATACCCGACAGAAATTCTTTTCAGAGTCTATGAAAACGTTATTGATTGTTTAAATTTCACGTAATTTATTTCTGTTTACAATAGTATGCGCATATAACAGAGACCTCCCCAATTATAAGGTCTCAGCTCTCAAGAATTTTACCATATAACATCACGTCCAGTCGATGAGTACAAATTACTAACACCCCAACATAACAAATTGCAAACTTAAATGTTAGCATACATAGTAACCGGAACACACTACCCTTACGTATCCTTGGGAATAACTAAAATACAAGACACACAGAACGAAAAGCGCAATTTAAAATATTATTTATTTATATATCTTTAAAAATTTAAATTCCATTCCAACAGAATACGCTCAGTGGTATTGGGCTGGAAACAGTGAATAACTAACTGTAAAAATGTCTTAAATATGTTCTGCATTCGGGTATTGTCAGTGGACTAGAAATCGTTCTTTTGGGATTCACGATAATTTTATAGCAACTGGCTGAATAGTATTTCGCACTAAAAGCTGCAGCCAAATAACTTTTGTGCAAACCACAGTTTCGGAAATATCATATCATTTGGGGACAATATCCTGGAACATGCATGATTTTTAAATGATTTGCAAATACCTGCTTTCTAAATTCCCTAAATATTTATTCCAAACTTTCCGTTCGCAAAACTATAGAAATGAAGAAGGGATAAACTGGATTGAAAAAATATGTCATTTTAAAGGCAAAAATTACAAATTATCAAAATTTTAAAGAACTTACAAATATTGGGATGAGTTTTTTAACAAAAGAACTAGTTTTAACTTGTAGCAAACACTTAGACTTGCTGGTTCCAATTTCAGTAACATTTAGGAATTCAGTATTATCCCTAGTCCAATTCTTTAAAACCAAAATTTACTTTCCTACATTTAAAAACTTTAAAATAACCTAACCACACCATTTTTCACTTTAAAATTAATAAATTTTTATCTACCTTTCTGGAAATTCGCAGAACAAAGTATGTAAAAAGGTAACTTATTATTAGATTAAATCGGTACATAATAAAACTTAATTAAATAATTTTTTATTAGATTGTATGAAAGCAAGCTTGTACACGTAGAAGAAATTAAATAGGTTGCATAGGATCATGCAAAAAAATACTGGAAGGCAATATTGAAGTCATTGTGCCTATTCCTGAAGAAGATACAGACACTGAAGATAAATATATTTTGATATTATAAAGATTTTTTTTACATTTTGATTTATTCTATTCTGAATAAAAGCTAGTCCTTATTTTAAAAGCAGTTGCATTAAGTATATGATTTTTTTTCTACTTCTTTATTACCTAGCAGTGTATAGGAAAAATAAATTTCAGTATAATCGAAAATGTCTTCATTGACTTTATTCAATTAATAATAGCTAGGATTATTATTAGTATTCTAACCCTTAATGGTGTAAAAGCACTTATTGTATTGTAGAATAGGCGCGAGAGAGAGGAAGCTATGGAGAAAAGTGAGATACAACAGTACTCGGGAAGCGCGAGATCGGACGGTCGCGGCTAGAGGAAAATTACTTTTTTACATTTAATTCTATTTTTCCATTACCATTTGAGAAAAAAAATTTATTCATGCACCTGTGTATTCTAAATACTTAAGAGAAACTTTTTGCAAGAATAAAAATTGACCTTCATTTTGGAGAGAATGCGAGGTGAATACAAAAATGAGTATATTTCAATCAGATTTTGCTCAGGTTCGAAGGAAGATATTTCAATTTTTTGATTTATTTTGCCGTAAGGGCCAATGTAATCTGCATATTTCAAGCAATGATAAAAAATATAATTCGTACAAAAATATAGATGAATTTCATATGAAAACATTCATAATTTAATATCCTACACGTTCATATAATAATCTCGATTTTTAGGTATACTGCCCTTTTGCCCGTTCTGAATACTTATTACCTTCGGATTTTGAATTATTAATATGATAAAGCCTTCATTCTGTAAAAATTTCAGCTTGCAACCCCGAGGTGCCCACAAAAATCATTTATAGAAGGCTTTTAATGCATTGGGCACTCTACTAATACCTGATAGAATCTGTTTTGGCAATTTAATAATTTTGATTTGAGACACATTTCGCAGGAATTTTCTGGGACTTGCATAAAAGAGCGGCATCTGTTTTACGTATCCAGCTACAAGTCGTCAAGTACATTAAAACACTAGTCGACGAATGCATTGCGTATGCTTGAACAAAATCAGGATCAGCCGGATTTATCCAACCCGAACAAACTTGACGTTAGGTAAACGGTTGCATTTAAAGGGCGCTTTGGACATAAATTTTTTTCTCCCGTTTCACGTGTACAATCGTCAAGTAAGACGGAACACGCATGTTGTCCTTACGCCTCTCGTTTTATTCAATTTATAATCAGTCTTTAATTATTTCAGAAGAGATAAATAAGTCTAATAAAATTGACGTGTTATACAGTAACTACTATAGCAGTAATTACAACCAGTATAAGTGAAACCGATCAAAATGATCTAAGCAGAGGTTTTTTAATAATCTAGTACTGCCCTCATAAGAAAAAAGGCGGCAAATGAATTTTTGGACATTTCTTGTTTTCGGCATTTTTGGGTTCTCCCGGATGTCCTCTATTTAAAAAAAAAATATATTCTGAAGCCAGAAAAATATTTTTTGTTGAAAAATTAAAAATTAAGTTAGCAGCAAGTTTGCTATGTAATCCCTTTTCTAAATTAAAAGGCGGTATTCGACAAAATCTAAATAAAAAACTTCTTTTTTCTTAGAAATTGTTTTAAATGTACGCATAAATATCACAGCTAAAAGGCGGCAAATGAACATTACTAAGAAAAGAAGCGGCAACGCTTAGTTTGCTCCCACTTTTATTTATTTGAACAGCCAGAACGTCATAAAATGTAAGTTAAAAAGCCGGATCCTTATATGCCACATCCAATTTTATTGTTTTATATTTAGCTAGTATGTATATTGTTTTGTACTCATTTTATTACATGTACCTGTAATGTAGCTTAATTTTAGAATAATTATGGGAAACTTAACTCACCAAGATGAATAACTTGCAATTTTATTGTTTTATATTTAGCTAGTATATTGTTTTTTTACTCAGTTTATTACATGTACCTGTAATGTAGCTTAATTTTAGAATATCTATTAGAAATTTAAGTCACCAAGACCAATAATTTTCAATTTTATTGTTTTATATTTAGGGGTCTAAAGTGTATTCATTTACCCATTACATCAAATAGAAAATTCCTTTTTTTGTAATATAGCTCGTTTAATTCTGTAAATTTATTTTTGTATAATGTATATTAGTTTTAACAGAATAGATGCATAGATACCCAAGAGAAACAGTCTACGAAAACCAATCTTATAATTATTATACTAGCTAAACTATTAAAAACTTAAAAATATATATTTTTTATTACGCATGCATCATAATCAACGATTATCGCACGCTGCAGCGTGCTTAAAATGATGTTTATAATGCGCCTACTTTTTTAAAGGTTGCTATAGAAACATTTGATCATGTCAAACGTGACAGATTAATATATTCGTCCATATATCCCTTAAGTTTAATATTTAAAACATCTTTGAGATTATGATGCATTCGTAATAAAAAATAGCGTATGATATACGTGTATAAGAGGCCTTTAAAGCCCTTGCGACTTACAAAACACTCCGCTGCGCGTCGTGTTTTGAAATATGTCGCGCGTGCTTTAAAGGCCCTCTTATACACTTATATCATAATATACTATTATTAAGCTTTGTAATGAAAAAAAAACTGAAATTTTATTATAATGAATGTGATTGTTTTACAATTAAAAAAAAATTCTTGCCATTAGAGACAATGGCGGCACTTCAGAGAAGTCTAACTTAAAAGGCGGGAGCTGATTTTTGTTAGTTGCCACCTTTTTACTTACAAATACGCAAGTATCGCTGATAAAGTCAGTGGTAAGAAGGCAGTAATAAGCATATTTCTAAAAAAAAACAGTAAATATCGGGATTGCTCTTTGAATAAACATATTCTTATTTATTCTACCAACGAAAAACAAGAAAAACGCATACATCATTAACAAATCTGTTAAATAAATGAAAACATGTTTCGACGGTTTTCTCCAAACTATACTTTTCAGACTTATTTTAACATATATTGATACTTCAATGTACTCAAACACGTTTTTACTACATTTTGATGGATTTTATATTTATTTTAATAAAAAACAGTCTCCAGAATTTATTTGTTTCATTAAAAAATATATTAAATGTACCACAAAAAAACTAAATACAAAAAAAATAAAAAATCTATTATCTATCTATCTATTCATGTGGTGATCTTTGCGATATAGTAGATGAAATACTCTCTAAAATTTCAAATCGGCATTGTCTTGGTTTTCTTTTAGTGATATTACATACTAGTTCTAGAACGCCGTGTCGCCATTCGATGAATTTGACTGCGCGGGAACTAGGAAAGCGTCCTTGGCCTGTTCTTTTTAATAAATGCCGGGTCAAAAGGTTATTTTCTTTCGCCTAGCTCGTCTAATTAATTAAAATGGGCTTCGGTGTGTCAAAATTCTGGAGTAATATTTTCGAGATCGGTTAGAAAAATTGTTGGGCTAGACATGTGACATGTAGGTCGTGTTTCGATTGGCTAGTTGAAATTCTTGAAGTGGGGATTTTAGAGGATGTTCCTTTGGTTCCTTGAAGTTTCGTGTGCGCAGTTCTGGCCGTGTTTGTTGTCGAATATAAATTGTTGGTAGATTTTGCTTTTGTGGAATTTTTCACTCGACTCATTTTTTGGGGTTCAGCCTTTGCCTTTACCTTATCTTTACCTTATTGTTTGTTTGGTGCCTGAAACTCGCTCCTTAATAGGATTTATTACTGCTTTCGTCAGGTGGGTTGATTTTGGTTTTTCTTTAGTGTCGCCATCTTATGAAAATTTTAACCTACGTAAATAAACCCAAATTAGGTTTCAGTTTTCTTTATAGAAACTTTTCTCGTCCACCTTTTGAGGCAGCATAGAGATCTCAGCGTTAAGCAGTTAACAAGCCCTTCACTGGTAAAAGATTGATTTTTCTGATTGTTAGGTTTAGGTATTGTTTCAAATCGTAATTGCTACAAGTAAAGTAGATTATTTCATATACCATTTACACCAAGTAAAATTTATCACTTTCGTTTGACTGAATCGCTACTGTCAGGCATAACTAAGTAGTACTGGATACAGTGGGTAGCACCGTAATTGATTTTCTTTATTTATTTTGTTGTTTCGTTTAACGTAACATTAAACCTTTAAATTATTTTGTAACGAAACCATTCTACCATCTTATGGTAACAATAATAATAATAATAAATAATAATAAACCGATCTTATCTACCTGCTTCATTTAATTATCATTTAGTACTAGTGTTTCAAAAGGGAAGTAGGTAGTAAATATATTTGATTTGTATTTTTTGGGCTCCATAATTGAATCGTTTTGAACTATCGATTCATCCTTATTATTAATTTCTGGTTTCATTACTGCTTATATCTTATTATTATTATTGGTAAATTTCTGGCGTCTACCGCTGAGCTTACTATTCAAATTTTATTTTGTTGCGAAGCCTAAGCCAAAACGAGTTGTTCCATATTTCAACTTAAGGATTTTCCGACTTGTGCCGTCTACAAGTTGGTGGCGCCTTAAATAAAAAAAAGTAGGGGTATTTTCCGATATTTGAGCTAGGGCTAAATTTGCACGCTTTGACAACTCGTTCTGGCCTACGCATCGGTAATTGCAAATTTTCTTAATATCAGTTTTAATTTAACTTTATTCACATTCATTTCTAATCTGAAGTGAAGGTAACTAAATAAAATTAGAAGACAAGAGAGAGCATGGCACCTGAGATATGATCATCTGATGCATCTTGCAAATGCATCCATGACACTTGGAACATATTACAAGTTTTTTTTTACTTTTCATTCGGGGGCAGAGGTAATATTCCTTATCTTCTAGGAGGCTCTTCGACGGATTAATCTTCGTTGATATCTAGATATAAACGGATTCGGTTTTTTTATCTTTGGGGGAATTTGCTGTATGTATAATCACTTCTACTTCAACGGAATTGTACGATGCTTCCCAAGAGTCTTCAAAAAATTGCATTTTACTATTGGGTCATAATTTATTATTACCCACATAAAGAACGAGCAAGGTTTTTCCACCTATGTTTAGAAGGTTAAAAGACTGTAATCGGACATTGTCGGCTATTTATGGCGAGTTCATATAGAAATATACATTTTATCAGTTATATCTACACTACACTATACTTCGTACGATTGAAGTTCATTGTAATATTTGGTGTATTAGTCACCTTGTCAACACCATCATCCTGGTGCATCATTGGCTGCGTCAAAACGCAGGCCTATTTTTTGGTACACATGGTACAATGCTGAAATTAAGGCATTTACCACTTCTGCGAGAATTGCTTTTTTATTATATGTTATTGTTCCTATTAGGGTAGGCTTATCTTTAAAAACAAGTCTTGTGAAAAGGAAAGAAATGGTTGTAAACCATATATCCATTCTGATGTTCCCATTCGTGTACCTAACTTGTTCAGCCATTCTTTTCACAACATCGGCAGGTGAGTTATTCGGTGAATATGGTCCTTTTCACTATTTCCGGGATAAATTACAAGCTTTATAGTAGTCGGTTATGTTAACATCTACGAAAGCAGGTGACTTTATGCCGATTTAGCTGGTTTTAAGGGCAAGCATTGCTTAAAGGAGCACCTTCCTCTAAACGCGACAAGTTGCTCATCGACAGATATGAACAAATATGTAGATATGTTCTATATTGTTGTTGAGGATTCATGTTTTAACTTACAAATTTTTGGGTTATATCTCCACTATCGTTTTGAATTTGTTATATAGAGCCTCTTCGTCTCTGGCTTCAGGATGTAAACAGCACAAGTGCTAGTTTAGTGACCCTAACGAAATATCTAGATAACTTCAACGTTTCGGGAAATAAATCTATTCCCAGTGTCAAGAAAGGTAAAAACTAAAAATGAAAATGGTTAGTAAATACAATAAAACCGTAAAAAGCTCTTGCAGATTGTCAAGCTTAGAATTGACTTTGACAAGATGACAATTATAATGCCATATTTAATTACTGGTTACTGGTCTTTAGTGTGATATTGAGGCGTTATTTGGTAAGTTAATTTCTTTTTGAAGTTTTATATATCTATAATTTGGTGTTATTCGCTTAGGAAGAATTTAATGATTTTTGTTGAAAGGATTAGTCAATTTTTAAGTGTCCCTTATCAACTTCAGTTTTTAGCAAAGGTCACCATGTGCTATTAAAATTAACAGAAGTTGAAGCAACACATTCATCTTTATTTAATAAAATTAAAGCACTTTCTTTAATTTTACGTTTTTTAGATGAAGGCTCCTTTGCTAAAATACTTGAAGCGTTCCATTGTATTCCGTGTTGTTATCAAATGCATGTTGACAAATATGTGATTTGTGGAATTAAGTCTTTTTAATATAAGTTTGGTGTTCTTTTATACGTTTTGAAAATGGTCTACAGGCTTCACCTATATAAAATTTATTGCATTCACATGGTATTTTATAGATAACATTTTTAGTAGTTTCATTTTCATTGAGTGGTTTTGTTTTTGTTAATTTCGATCTAAGGGTGTTTTCTATTTTGAAGATTGTGAGAATGTTAAATTTTATATTTATTAGATCTATGAAACTGTAATCTTTCTCGTAACAGAGCATTACTTGCTCTTTTTAAGTTTTTTATGTTTTTTTGGTTGTTGTATAGTGCTTTAAGTCTTAAACCTTTAGGAATCAAGTTATTGTTTTTGCATTTGTGTAAAAAGTTAACTGTTTTCAAAATGCAATAGCTTTTTATGTTTATTTTCTAAATCT
>JAEQML010061407.1:0-25808 GCA_016904865.1 Pissodes strobi
TACTGCTGCTCTGTGTCCCATTACTTAAGGACCACCCTGTATATTGTGAGTATTTGATAGTTGATCAAGTATATTTTTCTTTAAATTATGACATATGTGATACATGGTTTGTAACTAACATGAAATAAATTACTATCTAACAATACTATATGGAAAAAACTACATTGTAAAAAAAACTGGTAAGGTGAGGTTGGGCTGATGCACTGTTGCCGGGTTTCGGAATGGCCGGAGAAGATGATAGAAAATTCAAATTCAAATTCAAAGTTTTATTGTCTAACAGGAAACAAATCCCAATAATAAGACAATTATTGAAAAATTAAACTTACTAACTAGTACAATATTAAACTAATAGTAGGTAGTATCTTGGGTAGTATAACATGAGTTGCTTAAATAACTAACAGTCTAACTTTATCTACGAGTACAGATTTGAAATTACCGAGGGGCGGCTCACTGGCCAAAATTTGTACATCGATTTCGGAAATCGCAGGGATTTCGAGAAATTTTAAGGGATTTCTGGATTTCGAAAGGATTTCGGATATGATTTCGGGATTTCGGATAGGATTTCGAGATTTCGAAAGGATTTCGGATAGGATTTCGAGATTTCGAATGGATTTCCGATGGATTTCGCGATTTCCAAATGATTTCGCGGGATTTCGAAAGAAAATTTACAACTATTTTGGGAGTGAGTCGCTTCGCGTAAAAGCAAAGAGACAAAGAAAGTACACAATAAAATGCACTTTCTAAGTTGGCCTTCTGATTTATTTTGCAAAAAATCGCATTAATTCGGTTTTTGTTTCTTTTGGCCACCAAAAATAAAAAACAGACATTTATTTAAAACTTAGTTATTCTTGGGTTATGATTTATAGCGAGGTTTTTAGACATATTTAAAATTTATTTATTGTTTTTCTTTAATCTTTAATTTTTTTGCAAAATCTTTTTATCTCAAACCATATCAAATAAATAGGTCCATAAAAATATATCCTTTCGTCATCATCTTTAGGCCAATTGTATTGATTTAAGTTAAGCGTTAAAAATTTTACAACACAAGTCTCATTTATCTCAAGCACTCGTCCAATGTACCATGGGTCATAGATAACTGCATGGTAGTGTTCCATTTTACTTTAAACTTTATTTTCTTTTGAAACATCAAAAAGACTTTCTGTAGCATCTGAGAAGCTTTCTTCTTCAAATTCACTTTCAACGGGAATTTCAGTTTCTGTATCTGTTTCACTCTCGGAATTACCCTTGGAATTACCTTTTTGAAAAACTTCTTGTCTATTTTTCTTGAACACAGAACACAAAGGCTTTTCAGGTTTTCCCCCCATAGTTTTACATCTTAATAATCGGTCATTTGATAGGCGGCCTTTTTTCGTTAATAACCACGTTAAGGTACTTTTTTACAATAACGTTATCTTTAACATTTATCATTTAAGTTTAAAAGAGATGAATCAGTTCTCTGATTTGTATTTTTAACTATGATGTTTAATGTTAATGTCCTTAAATATTTTATGTCGCTTTCTATCTCAAATTCTCAAGATGAGCCATCTTGAGAATTTAAAAACTATGTTCGGACATTATATCTGGATCAATACTAGGTTCTTCAATTTAAAATTTTAATATCTCTGGAATGGAGTGGATTGTATGGCATTTTTACTAAATTCTCCAGAAACATGTATATCTAGCTTTTCGGCATCAACAATTGCATTTATTTGTGCGTCATTTATAGTACTTCTTAAAACATTTATCCCTGAAATTCTGATGTATTTGTCCCTAGCTTTTTGTTTTCTTCTCTAGGAAATATAAATTTGGAAATATAGTATGTCGTCTGTGGATCAAATTCAGTAGGTCAAAATTTCCCATGGTTGCAAAACATGCTTGCCATGGAACGAGTTCATCGAAAAAAGGTTTCACATCAGGTTGGCTACTACACAGCCAAGGTAAAAATAATTCTGGACAGTCTCTACATTTTTCAATTAATACCAACAATGAATGTGCATTTAGTTCGATGCAAACATATGTTTGTAGTGTTATCTAGCTTTTGGAAAGTGGAAGATTATGGTGATTTTTAACCCCTGCTCCCCATAGCATAAGAAACAGCACAGAATACCAAATTTTATAAATTCTTTCAATAACACAAGCTTTTATCCAGAAATGAGTCCAAAATATATCTAACTATTTTAAGTAACTGTGCCGAGAACTGTGCAGTCCATTGTGTTACTTCCACATCACCTACACGCTTTATTGTAGGTAAAACTATCGCCGATCTTGGAAAATTCGTAGATTTTGGGATGCTCATCACGAATCTGCAGTCAATTCGATCGGGCGATGTTTCGTTTTCAAGGTATTCATCTTCAAAGTTAAAAACAATATTTTCACGATTAATATGACATTCTGGTAGATTTTGGAACTCTCTACTACAAATATGAAGTCAATTCGATTGGGCGACGTTTCGTTCTCGAGATATTCATCCTCAAAGTTCAAAACCGTTTTGTCACGGTTTTCCCTTCTTTTAACCAACACATTTGAATCATTTTATACGTTTAAATAATTGATAAAGTGCTTAAAGTGTGTTGGGTTTTAATTAAGACAAGGGAAAATTAGGGGAAAAACGGTTTTCAAATTTGAGGATGAATATCTCGAGAACGAAACGTTACCCGATCGAACTGACATCAGATTCGTGATGAGCATCCCAAAATCTACCAAGATGCCCAATTTCGACAAGATCGGCGATAATTTCAGTAGCTGGAAAATTTAAGATCTATTTTTCCGGAAGAACCGACAAGGTAACATTGTATTCATGATCTACGAGCCAAAAATAGCGGGTATGCAAAAAATATCCGAAGAAACTGTCCACACGCTAATACCAATACTTATAACAACAAAAAACTAAGAAATCATTTTTATATTATCAGAAGACAAAAAGCAAAAAATGTTGTTCAAGAATTTCGACGCGATACCACTATGGATTTCGAGAAATCCATTTGGATTTCGAATAGGATTTCGTGATTTCGAAAGGATTTCGGATGTGATTTCGAGATTTCGAAAGGATTTCTGATAGGATTTCGGGATTTCGAATCGATTTCCGATGGATTTCGCGATTTCGGAAGGATTTCGAAATTATTTCGAAAGGATTTCGCGGGATTTCGGGAGAAAATGTACAGCGATTTCGGGAGTGAGCCGCCCCTCGGAAATTACTTAAAGTCATGCCAAACAGATCAACATCAAACCGCAAATGAACATCATTGAACCAGTTGCATGCTCTATATAAGGGCTCTTTCTTGGCCAAATTGGTGCCATAAGTGTTAAGATAAAATACATTGTGTCTTCTTGTATGGATGTAGGGAACAACAAAATTCAAAGCTGATAAGAGATTTGAAGCATCAATT
Organism: Pissodes strobi; assembly: GCA_016904865.1. NCBI lineage: Eukaryota > Metazoa > Arthropoda > Insecta > Coleoptera > Curculionidae > Pissodes > Pissodes strobi. The sequence continues at coordinate 3,387 of JAEQML010061407.1, forward strand.
TGATTGCTGCATATTCTAAACAAAAACACTAAACTGCCACAAATAGTAGATTGATGAAGAGACAGAGCATTAAACCTGGAAAGCAATAACTGCTGACTAAATCCCCTTTCAGGGTATACACCATCCAATTTGAAACTAATGTATTTATAGAATTTCCGCTGAACTGATTCGAGCCTGGTAATATGCACTGCATAATTAGGAAACCATATTAAAGAAGCATACAGTAGGTGTCATTTTACTAGGGAGTTAAACAAAATTGTCCTGCTCGAAGTGTTAGAAAATTGTTCAGTTGATCTTATAATGAAACCTAGGGTCTTTAAAGAAGACCTTGTGATGGTATCTATATGGGTATTAAAGGTAAGCCTTTTATCAACACAGACCCCCAGGTCACGAACAGAGTCACAATCTGGAAGAGTGGTATTATTTATTACGTAGCCAAAGTCAATCTCATCTTTGAGCAAGGAGATTGACATCTTCTTACATTTCTGAAGATTAAGTGGGAGTCTGTTGGCTTCACACCATTCATAAATCCTATCAAGATCTGCCTGCAGCTGCATGCAGTCATGATGACTCTTAACAAGACGAAAAACCTTCATGTCATCTGCAAACAGCAAAAACTCACTGCCAATACCTGGAAAAATGTCATTGATAAAAATTAAAAACAAAAATGGAGCAAGATTACTCCCCTGGGGGGCACCACTTGAAGCGACGTAGATAGATGATCTGAACCCATTAAACTCCACAAACTGAGGTCTATCCAATAAGTACGAAATGAAAAACTCTACCAGGTGTTCATGAAAGCCCATTTTATAAAGTTTTTTGGAAATAATACCATGGTCCATCTTGTTGAAGGCTTTAGCAAAATCTGTGTAGATTAATAATAATAATAATAATAATAAAACATCTTTATTTCGGAATTATGTAAACATAAAATGAAATAGTGTCAACAAACAAATTTTGTTAAATGGCCTAACTACTTGTTACAAAACTGTAATATTCCCGGAGGTCATATGGCTCTATGTTTAATAGATAATTGAACAAAACCTTTTTTAAAATTCTAATACTATCTATGTTTTTTATATCATGAGGCAGAGAGTTAAACCTTCTTATACAGGAGTAGTAACCACCATTTTCTGATATTTTTAACCTATGTTTAGGGTAATTATAATTAATCGTTCGTGTTTGGTGCATCTTTTGTGGTTCACTACTCCCGAACAGCGACCTGTTCCTAAAAAGGAACAACACACACTCCTGTATGTATATTGCAGTGACAGTGAGCAGCCTGTTTTGTTTAAACCTACCTCTACATGATTCCCTAGTTGATAAACCTAACTGTCCCTGCAGTTCCCACACAAAATGATTCCATATCTAATATGAGACTCAAAGTTGGCGTAATACACTGTTTTTTTGGTTTTATGATCTACATATTTACCTAAAATCCTAAGAGTGTAGTAGACTTTACTAAGCTTGAACAGAATGTGTTCTACATGTTTATCATAACATAAGTTGTTATCTATTACCATCCCAAGAAACTTAGCACTAGATCCTAGTTTTATATCCACATCTTTAATACATATACTTTCTGGTTCTTGTATTCTAGATTTATTCGTCTTAAATAATAAGATGTTCGTTTTAAGGTTGTTTAAAATTAATCGATTTTTGGTAAACCAATTATAAACATGTGACATTACCAACTTGGTTCTATCAATAAGGGCAGGTAAACAATCCGCGGTCACCAAGAGATTCGTGTCGTCCGCATAATTTGTGATCTTACAGTAATCATGACATAATTCTGTAATATCATTGATTGATTGATTGTACATCAAGTTGATATTTGCAATTTATAGCCTCATATGCGTTCTGCAGAAATGATGTTAAATTAGTGACTGTAGATCTGGACTGAAAAAAACCATGCTGATTAGGTAAAATAAGATGTTTAATTTGGTGAAACAGGTTGCTATAAATGCAGGTCTCAAAGACCTTAGAAAAGTTGGACAAAATGGAGATTGGGCGATAGTTCTCTACCATATTTCTTTCACCTGACTTAAAGATAGGGCAAATTTTTGCTTGTTTCCAGGCATTGGGAAAAGTGCTTGTGCGAAGAGACAAATTGAAAAGTATACACAGAGGTTCAGTGAAAGCAGAAGCACAATCACGAAGGAGAAAAGAAGGCACACTGTCAAACCCTGCAGTCTCTTATTTTTTAGTTTTTTTAAGGATGTTGATACATCTTCATGATTTAATTCATATATATGAATATTATGAGAAGCAGATTGTAAATGACTGAAATCAGCAGATGGACTGGAGCTGTTAAACACACTACGAAAGAAGTTTGCTAAAGCATTCACAATTTCCAGGGGAGTAGACAAACAATTGTCATTGTAGTTCAAAGTATTAGGGATTCTAGATGTGTTTCTTTTTTGTTGTATAAATTTCCAAACTTTCTTGGGATGATGTATAGAACTTTCAGTATCTGTTATATAAACCTTATAGGCTGCATCAATATAGGACTTTATAGAAGATCGTAGGGCTTTATACGCATTATAGTCAACTATTGTTTATTGTTTATTTTATTGTCCACTTTGCCAGAAGCTTTACACAAATTACATTAGGTATATAATATAGCATATTAAATTATTAATTTCTTATCGATTAATTATTGTTTTATAACTATATGATTCTAGCCTACATTCTATTCTTTAAATCTAAGTAACATGACATTTAATTAAAACCTTAAAACCCTAAAGTAGTAAGTCCAAAGTCACAGTTAAAATATATTCTGCAAACACAAAACATTGTACATAAACACACTACTCTAAACATATTTATTGTCACAATAGTCTCACCCTAATGATTATTTAGGAATTCTTCAAATTCATTTATACTGTAAAAAGCGTTTTTCAATAGTACCTCTTTAATCTTTTTTTTAAACAAATTTATACTAATGTTGCGCAGTCCCCCGTCCAGTCCGTTATACAAACGAGCACTCCGGTAGAATGTACTATTAAGGAACTTAGCAGTCTTTGGCATTGCTGGTCGTATTAAGTTGTACCTAAAGTTGTAACTACTAAATGTCAGGGTTGAAGGATAATTCATCCTTTGTTTATGAACATTAACCAAGGCCCTGTAGAGGAAACAGCATGGAAGAGTCATAATTCTATTATTTTTGAAATATTTCCTACAAGATGTTCTTGGTGGTAAATTAAAAATGATCCTTATGCATTTTTTTTGAGATATAAATATATTTATGCTTCCACTTTCACCTCCCCAAAACTCTATTCCATAACACATTTTTGAGTGAAAGTAACCATAATAAACACTTCTTAAAATTTTATGCGATACAATATTTTTTAGGTATCTAAGGGCAAATGTTATTGAGTTTAGTTTCAGCCTTGTATTGTTAATGTTTCAAATTTTAAGTTCGGTTCTGTAGTAAGACCTAGTATTTTAATTAGCTTTGATTCACCAACGCCTGAATCATTAAAAATATTTGTTTCCATACTGTTTCCAGAAAAAAGCATAATGTGGGTCTTAGCAATATTCAGTTTAAGGCGATTTGCCATGAACCAGTATTCCAATTCATTGATTGCTTTATCTGCCTTAGTTTTTAAGATATCTGCATTAGTGTCACTCACAATGCAGTGGGAGGTCATTTATGTATATACTAAATAGAAGAGGTCCCAACACCGATCCCTGAGGCACTCCAATTCCAACAGGGTTAGTATTGGAAATATAGGATCCATGATCACTGGTGATAGCAACATACTGACTTCGGTTTTCAAGATAAGATTTAAACCATTCAAGTGGCTGTCCTCTCACACCATAATTATGCAGCTTTTTTAAAAGAATACTGTGATCGACCAGGTCAAATGCCTTTGAAAGGTTGCATATAATTGCAGCACATAATTCTCCTTCATTACGCCTGTCATAAATTTCCCGGAGTATTTCATAAAGTGCACTTTCAGAAGATGAGTCCTCCTTATACCCATGTTGACATGAACATAAAATATTAAAGCGTGTAAAAAACTTTTGTAATCTCCTGTGCACAGCTTTTTCTACAATCTTCGTTATAACATTAACTATGGAGATTGGACGGTAATTAGAAATATCGGCGTGATTTCCCCTTTTTAAAAACTGGTATCACTTTGGCTATTTTCGAGGCTATTTTTAAGGCATTTGGAAATTGAAATTGTGAGAATGTACTATTTATTAAGTTATTTATTGCTTCTGAGATAACATTAAGATTTGCCTTAAAAAAACTTAGTGGAATTTCATCAGTTCCCACAGAGTTTGTGTTTTTTAATGATTTTATTATTTGAATAATTTCCGCAGTTGTGGTAGGAGTTAAGAAGAAGTTATTAATATTGTTGTCTATATTTGGGAGTGGTAGGCTTGTAAAAGTGTTTCTTGTGGCTATACTAGTGTAATAAGTGTTAAAAGCATTTGCTATTTCCTTTACATCACTGGTCATCCCTCCATCCACCAATAAATTCCACCGAAGATTGCTCCTTCGTACTTCCCTGCCTGATTCCCTAGCTATGATTTTCCAGATTGTCTTGGGCATGTTTGCAGAAGAGTTAATTTCGTTTTCGATGCTAATAGACTTTGCCTTATTGATTACTGTTTTTAATATGCTACAATATTTTTTATAGTGAGTTTCTAAATTAGAGTTAGGATTATATTTGATAAATTGGAACATTTTTTTTTGTGTTTACACGATTTTTTTATGCCCAATGTAATCCAACTTTTATTTGGTTTATAATTGCCTATTTTTTCATAAGGAAAGAATTTATTAAGAACACAATCAATATTTTCATAAAACTGTTTTATATCATGATTTATATCACCAGTCATCCATCAACCATTGGATGCTGTTAACATACTGTATGCTCTTATTCAGATTTTTCGCCGAAAATATTCTCCTATTGACACAATTATAGTCAATGGTCTTTAAAATGTCTTTAGTTAAAAAAGTTAGAGCTTCATGATCTGATACCCCTATATTGCTTACTTCAGTCTTACAGTTATCCATATCTAAATTTGTAATAATGTTGTCAATAGTGCTTGAAGATGTTAATGTTATTCTAGTTGGTTGATAATTTGTTATTCTAAGATTATAACTGTTTAACAGCGAAATTAGTTCATAATAGTCAGCATTTTGAATTGCGATATTAATATTCAAGTCACCACAGACCACAACATTTTTCTTTGTTAAATCTATATGCTCTAAGAGATTTTCCAAGGCTTCAAAAAATATATGTGTGGGTGTAGAGGGACTTCTATATATACAAATGACTATTGTAGGTCCTAAACCCTTCATGCAATATTCTATGGCACAGCATTCAAGAACCTTTTCAGTACTGAGGTTTGACAGATCTAACAAACTAAACGAGGTACCCTCACGGACCAATATAATAACGCCCCCATGGATGCTTTCCGTACGACAAAATTTAGATCCAGTGACATAATTACTTAGACCCATACTATCATCAATTCTTAACCATGTCTCTGTGAAACACAATATGCTAAAACCATAATCACTAAGAAATACATCCAAATAATCCTTTTTATTTTTTAGGCATTGTATGTTAATGTAAAATAATTCATAATTTTAAAACTCTTGATTGTTGGCTACAAACTTATCTTCAGAGCTTGCAGAGGGCTTAAAAATATACTATTTAAGTTTATCTCTTCTGAATCACTAGACTGGATTTCAACAGATACACAATTTTCATCTGTGTTTGTGTCTGGCGCTAGGTCTGGTATAAAAACCTGCAAAATTGCCTGTAAATCCTAATATTAATTCAAACCAAAACACATATACTAATTTAAACAACAATTTTCATAAGCTTTCAGACACAATTAACGAAATCAATTCATTAGTCAATATCAACGAATTATTTTTTGCGTTAGACGAGTTTCTCTCAATGATCAAGGCGTGCAATGGTGATAAAATTGCCATTGTTCAAGCAACGGTGAGATTCTTCACCAAGGAAATCGGAAAATATAACATATAAGATGTCTGTTCCATGTTTCAAGTGTGTAGTTGGAATTGTAATTCAATCAGGCACAAATTGGGCGAGTTTAAACAATTTGTGCATGATAATCCTTTCTCGGTTATTTTTTTATTGGAAACCCGCATAGACCAATGGTTTGTTTTGAAGATTCGGGATTATCAGACCGAGAGATCTGATAGGCCCAATCCGCGCGGAGGAGGCGTGGCCTGCCTGGTACGTAGGTCGATCCCCTTTAAAAGGATCCACGACATTCGTTCGGCAGCAGAACACGTTTGCATTCAGACCGAGGGCGGTCTGCGTATCGCGGGGGCCTACGTCCCTCCGCACGCTCCCTTTACCTATGATGACTTCATGGCTTTCTTCCCGGACAACAGGAGGTCCATATTGATCGGGGATCTAAACGCCCGACACGTTGTGTGGGGCGCCGGATCTACGAACAACAGGGGCCGAATGATGTACCGTGCAATTGAAAATAACCCAGATCTCCTTTTTCACGGCTCCGAAGTTCCAACTTTCTACCCAGCTTGGGCCCCTACCCCCTCCTACCTGGATGTTGCTGTTACGAAGGGAATCGCTGACGTCCCGCCGCTTCAGGCGATAAATGACTTGAATTCTGATCACCTCCCAATCGTGATTTGCCTTGAACCAAGGCGGCCAGAGACCTGCGAAATGAAAATTTCATACAGGAATCTCGATTGGGGGGAGTTCAGGCGCAGGTTGAACGAAGCAACGGTGATTCCCGACCAAATAGACAGCATCCAGGAACTAGAGGCTCAAGTCCAATCATTTACCCTAAACATCCAGCGTATCCGTGATACACTCGTTCACTCTGTCAGGAACGAGCGCCCTGCAGACTACCTCCCAGATCATATCCTTATGCCAATAAGGACTAGAAACGCCATTAGGCGCCGATGGCAAAGGTATCATGCCAGAATCGACTATTTACATATGAATGAGCTAACTAATAACATCAAAATCCAAATAAGCGGGTACAGGACTGATAAATGGATGCAGTATGTAAATTCCTTAAATGCTCAGGACGGCTCCCTGTGGAGCCTGGCCAGGAAAGTCAGAGGAGCCTCTGCGCCCATGCCGGCTATCCGCCAAAACGGCAACGATATTATGAGTGACGAGGGCAAAGCAGAGGCCTTCGCTGATTTCCTGGAGGGGCTCCATTCGGAGTCGCCCGATACCATCCCTGCGCACACCAGCATTACTGATATAGCATCTAAATTGAAAGCGCGAAAATACCCTATCCCGCCGCCGGCGATGAGCAAACTGCTTGTCACCCCGGGGGAGATTAGGACTATATTAAACCGCCTGCCCCGAAATAAAGCTCCTGGGAATGATACCTTGCCATACTTAACTCTTCGGAATCTTCCGAAGAAATCCCTCATACATTTCATGCACATTGTAAACGCCATCATTCGCCTACAGCATTTCCCATCCTCTTGGAAACATGCCGAGATCATGATGATCCATAAGCCAGGCAAAGATCCGAGGCAAACCGGCTCTTACAGACCGATTTCCCTGCTCCCCACCATGGCGAAGGTGGCGGAGAAGCTACTGTTGTCCAGAATAAGCGGCGCAGCCGATGGACTCGGTGTACTGCCCATGGAGCAATTCGGCTTCAGGGCTAGGCATAGCACTACCATGCCTGCAGCGAAGATTGCACACGACACCGTGCAGGGCTTTAACCGAGGTCAAAGCACTGTGCTGCTTCTCCTGGACATAGAGAGGGCGTTCGACAGGGTGTGGCATGACGGACTATTGTACAAGATGCATGTGAAGCTTGGCTTCCCGCTGTATCTGACAGCATTGGTCCAGTCATACCTTGCCGGGCGTACCCTCTCTGTACGCATAAACAGGGCAAGTTCGTCTGTGAGGCCGCTAAAAGCCGGCGTCCCGCAGGGCACTGTTTTGTCCCCACAACTATTCAACTACTATATAGCAGACATCCCCTCCTCCCCTAACACATCCTTAGTGCTCTACGCCGATGACACGGCAATTTACTCGCAATCCAAAATCGCGCAGACAGCAAAAATCAAACTCCTAGATCACCTCGACATCCTTCTCCCATATTATGCGAGATGGAAAATAAACTTGAACGTCCCAAAGACAGAACTAACAATACTAACCAAAAAGAGAACTAACTTGGACATTACGCCACTCACGATACATGACATTACAGTAGACGTAAAAGACAAAGTAAAGTACTTGGGCATAGTGTTTGACAAGCGACTGATCTTTACCGGACATATGACTGAGATCCGCAGAAAGAACGCTATTGCCCAAAAAAGTTTAAATATGCTCATCAGACCAAGATCTTTTCTGAGCCCGGCAAATAAAGTAAACATATACAGAACTATTGTCAGGCCGACTTTAATGTATGGAGCCCCTGTATGGTCTTCTGTGGCGAGTACGCACAAAAAGGCACTGCAGGTTATGCAGAACCGGTACCTAAGAGCGGCCTTCTCGGCGAGCCGATATACTAGTCATGGACTGGCATTCATGGTCGAATCTTGACACGGTCGAGGTGTATATCAACAAGGTTTCCTGCAAGTTCTATGACTCTGGTATACGCGGCTCGCCACTAACGGCAAACATAGCCAATGTGCGCGACGACCCACAGAATAAACCTAAGCATGTGCCCATACACAGGGCAACGTCTCTGTTTTACCAGAACCCAAGGCCGCCTGAACAATAATAAACGCACATAGCGAGTATAAGACCAGCACAAAAGACAGGACACAGACATACTGACTGGCTGTCCTGCGCGCTCCACTGGAAAGCGATCTTGGCGAAGCTCGCTTAATCTTTGCTCCTTGATTGAATGGGCAATGCCCAATACGCAATCTCCAGCTACACATCCCTCACAATAGGGCATCTTGATGCCCCTTACATGAAAGCCAAAGAAACGTGAAAGAGGTTTTTTCAAATTGTGTTTTCCTCTGTTCTAACCGTCACACATTTAGCACTCAAAACAAGCCTGCATTACATCAGCCTTTCGGTAATACACATTGAACCAGGCTTAAAGGGTAGGTAACCCGGGGAAGCAAATTGCAGTGGTATAAACGGCACATAGATAGGTTTATAGGTAGGTTAGCTAGCCCTAGGCGTGTCAGCGATGCGCCCCTACAAATCACGTCTGACTAGATGTGAAAGGCGGCGCTAGCTGCGTGTAAACGCGACTAATAATTACCTTAGGAAGCCACCAAAACTGTAACTTTATGAAATAAATGATGTTGTTGTTGTTGTATAAAAACCTCATCATCTAAACTTACATCTAAAGTATTATTAAGGCTATTTTTCCCATTCTCGCATTCTACATTCGTAATGAAATCTTTATCTGTGTTCACAGTTTTAATGAAAATTAGGTTTTTTATAGAGGAATTGCTGTTAAAATATAAATTAAAATCACTAATATTTGTATTAATATCTACATACTTTGCATTCCCAGGAATACATTTATTCAGTCGAAAAACATAGTCGCTTAACCTGCAATTGAACTTATATATTTGATCATTTATTGCTTTGTTTGATTTTAGAAAGGGTACCGAGACTAAAATAATATTAGTATTAAGGCATTCTTTTAATTTCATATTTAGATCCTTAAAGGAGGGATATTTTCTTTTTATGAGATTATTTAGACCTGCAAGTATTATTATGATGTCATTTTCATTTAGATCTTGTGATAAGGTTGTAAGATTTTCTATAATTTGTTCACTTAAAGCATTGGGTTCAACTATTGTTTGCATTTTAAAGTTACTAAGACTAGGACAATCATTAACCATTTTCTTAAATCTATATACTTACAGTTTGGTCACCTAATATTAACATATTCTTACTTATGGCAGAAATTTTCCTGTCTTCGGGAGTCACTTCTTGGCAGTCATTTATTGTCCCTTTAGCATCACTTTGTGTAGTAGAGTTGATAGAATCCTTTTGTAAGCAGCATTGGATTTCTTTGTTAGATTTACTCTTAGGTTGTAGTGTTTGTAATTCCTTTGCAAAGAAATCATTATCCTTTTCTAATGTCTCTATTGTAATGCACATTGTCTTACTGATGCGGTTTTACTCTTCAAATTCCTTTCTTAATTTATTATTTTGTAGTATCAATTCTTCTGTTTTTGCTGCTAGCCTTTCATTTTCATTATTTAGCTTAACCAATTCTTTATTTAGTTGCATAGTTGCTTCCTTCTAATTCTTGAGTATCAGAAGATGTTTACTTTCTTCTTCTTCTACTATTTTTTCATAGTCCTTTGTGCCGCGTTTTAGACGTTTAATACATTCTGATTTATTTTTGTTTTCATTTTCCAGTTTCTGTAGCTGATCTTCGAGAGATTTTATTAAGTCCTCGTTCGCATTATTCTTTATCTGACACTCAGAAGAACATAGAATTTTGTGACCTCCAATACGAATTACGCCTGATTTCCTTTCTAAGCAGCTACCGTGAAATATATCATTGCAGTTAACACAGCAAAAATTCATGAAGTCTTTCTTTTTACAGCATTTAAACTTGCCTTCCATAGAGGCTATCTCTGAGAATCACCCGTCAAAGTTGTGATGTTCAAGTATATCAAGCTAAAATCTTGTTGCGGAGAATGACCCAGTGGTATTTATGCACATTTACAATGGTATGTGGTGTCTATTGTTATGGATTTTAGAATGTATTATTTTTTATCAATAGAAATTAGAATTTATTCAATTTCCACTAAATCACAGATACAATTCAGAAGGCACTTATCACATAAAATAGGGCCCACAATTCTACACAATTTAGAGTCAACACTGATTTTGCAGCAAACCACATCTACCTGTGGAATCTGATCCTCCAGATTATTGAGATCTATTTTGGTTGAACATAGATCATTCTGCACACCAAGCATTGCTCCACCTCCACGAGTGACTCCCATAGCCTCCAAATTTTATCCTTGCAATATACAGTGTATTCACTGGAGAACAGCTCCTGGTCACAGAACACAGACACCATCCTGCAACCAAGTTTCAGACACGGCAACAACATCATACTCTCCCTCACACACAGATTTATAAAAAGCATGAGTTTTACTGTTAAGACCTCGAACGTTTGGATACATTACATTAAGCTTCCTGTTAGACAAATCACTCAGTTTAAATGCTGCCTATGGCTGGACACAATTTTTGGAACTCCATTGCTATACACAATTCTCAGGTCCTCCTCCCCAGCTTCAAGTCACTCTTGCAATTGCTTCCTGACATTCCTATGCAGCTGCAGTTGATTTGGAGTCTTATCATCTGACAGAGAAAGGTGCTTTAGAGGAGGCACACTTTTGATCTTCTTGGAATTTTTTATTAAGGTGGAGACAACATCAGCAGAAGTGCATACCACCTTAATAGGTCGACACTTATGATCAGTTTTCTTGCCAAGCCTGAAAGCATTAAAGCTCCCAGCATCAAAAGGTTCATTGGGACAACAACTTGCAACCACATCACGGACCAGATTGTTTACATTCTCTGCAGATTCTGAGCAGTTAAAGATCATAACATTCTTTTTCCTGATTTCTCTTTCATTGTACTCTTGAAACAGTTCCTCAATGTTTCCCATGGCAGAAGATGAACTGCTGGCTTTAGTGTTGATAGAATTGCTTGCCTTAAATGTCGCGAGTTCTTGTTCAAGCTGAGCCATAGACTTAGTTAAAAGGGCATTATGAGTCTTCAGGAGATCATTTTTATCTTCCACTTCACTAAGCAGTTTTTTTTAGATATGTAGTCTCCACCTGAAGTGCTGAAAGAGATGCATTAGTATTTTGGTTGCTGGGCAATGCATGAGATTTAATCTTATTTAAGTTCTCTTCCTTGCAGCTTGGACACCACAGAATACATCCGCGACTCTGCAACAACATAACACGCAGCTCTGTAGTGGTTTTGATTTCACAGCATGTCCTACAGATTGGTCGATGGCACCAATCACAAGGATATCCAAACAGCTGATTTTGATCCTCTTTGGCAATACATTTAGATTTACATAACAGCAAGTCATAATCTCAGATTGACTCATTTTATTGACCCAATAAAATGATACTGCTAAACAAGTTTAAAATAATTGTACTAAAAATTGTACAATTACAACTCAACTGAACAACCACAATGATAAAGTTCCAAAAAAACTAAGGAATTTAACAGAAATGTTTGCATACCATATTTATCTGAAGAATAGGCAGCAACACAATGGGATTCTCAGATTGACAATAGAAAAGAATTTTAGCACAGTATACACTTTAATTGATTATCAAGCTTCTTCTGTAGTTTCTGTAGAAGAACCGCCAAATTTCAAGCTTTACAATGGTGTAACACACAAGTATTAAAACTGACTATGTCTGCAGGAAAAGCACAAAATATGGAGAGCAAAATATATGCGTTCTACTGTAACCCAATGGTCCAATACAAATGTTGTCCCAAGAAGTCAATTTCAGTGATAGACTGCATAAAATGTTTATCTATATTTCATGCTAGCTGCCTGGAGTGTAAAACAAATATTAAATATGTATCAAAGTCTGAAATCATATGCTGCGGCAAGGAGTTAAAGACAGCCAATGAACATTATGTCCAAGGGCTTGAAAGAGAAATCGAATTGTTAAAAGAAGTACTAGCATGTAAGGAAGAAGTCATAAAGGATAAAAGTGAGATTATAGAGAATTTGAAGGCGAAAGCTGACGATCAACTTAAGGTGAACAACAGTGAAAATCATTTACAAAGAGCGCGCTATTCTGATGGCACAAAGCAGAATGAAACAAACTCAGTAGTTATTATTAGGCCTAAAAAGCACCAAGAAAGTCTAATAACCAAAAAGGACATTCGGAGAAATATTGGTCCTTGCGGGCTTAGTATATCTAAATTCCGTAAGGCCCAAAATGGAGCTGTAGTTATTGGCTGCGAAAGTAAAGATCAGACAATTCAGCTGCAGGACAAATTAAAACAAAGTCTAGGTGATGAATATAATGTTGAATGGCCAAATGGAAAGAAACCAAAGGTAAAAATTGTGAATAAAAATAGTGAAGATATCAGTACAGAGGATGATGACCAGTCCAAATGTTCAAATCTTTATTCAAGCAACTGATACAATATATCATTACTTACGTCAAAGTGGTAATAGGTTTTGGTAAAACAAAGCCGCTATTTAAATAAGTCTTAAAATAACACTATACATACACATTAAAATTACTTTAAAATATAACAAAACCACCATTTAAGTAAGTCTTAAAATAACAATACATCACATTAAAATTACTTTAAAATATGCACAGAGCACAGTATGGCTTAACATAATATTACATTACTGATCAGATCAAACGAAATAAAAGTTAAAGGAGATTTTCACATGAAGATACTTAAAACAATTACAAATAAGTACAAAAACACAAGCTTAATTTTGGAGGCAGATCCCAGGACACATGAACCTCAGAAAAGTTAATAGACTAACGGCTCATGACAGTTTTTTCGGCATGACCGTTTACCGTCGGGCATTCGAATTTTTGTCTTTCATTGATCGAGTATTAATGCGTGATGTCAAAATTGGAGCTCTCTTTCGTGCAGAAACATTCGGAATGTTGATGCGAAAGTGTATTAAAAAGTTGCGATTTGGCATGATTGTATACCGTCGGCCGACTGCTTTAGACGATAGTTAATGACAGAAAAGTCCAGCGGACAATTATCTGCCGACGTTTCGCGTGGTTATAAATTGGCCAAAAATTCATTTGTTATTGCAAAAAAATGACTATTATGGTATGATCGTTTACTGTCGGGCGTTCATGGCGGTCGTCTATTTATGTTATGTGATAGCGAAAAATATCAAAGGCCGACGGTTTTCGCAGTTAGAAAAATTTTTAGTGATAAATTCAAACTGCAATTTTTTTTATGAATATGGCATGATTGTTTACCGTCGGGCGTTTGACAATGTTATTAAATTTCGATGAAATATGGATGATTATATCACTGGCCGACGTTTTTGACGGTTGTAAACATTCGGCCGACGCAATTTACAGTTCAAAGAAACGCATACAATTTGGACTGTTTGTTTACCGTCGGCCATCAGTTTCATTCAATTAATAATGTTGCAAAATGACGATGTGCACATGGGCCGACGAATCGGATGGTTAAAACACCTTTTAAACAAATTAAACGAAACCGCTCTCCACTGTATTACTGGCTGCCGTTCGCATCTATTGGCAAATTTGCTAAATGGGCTTAGGAAATGTTGCCATCAGTATCAGTATCAATATCAGTATAGAAGGGGTGGCCCCTTGCGGGTCTTGCATTTAGGCCAATTGATGGCCCGTTGTGCCCCCAGCCCGCATTAGAGAACCTCCAGGATGCCGGTCCTCCTTAAGAAAGCCCGCATCTCCTTCAGACCAACACGACGCACTGAATCTGGCTCGATCGACGTCACGCCAAACATTCTGAATCTTGCCCACGCGAAGGCGGGGCATTCCGTAAGTAGATGGTATGGGGTCTCGTCGTCCTCCATGCACCATCTACACTCTCCCTCCTCTGCAATTCTAAGCAGGGTCCATCTAAGCCTACAGTGCCCTGGGTAGAATCCTACCATGGCCCTGCACTCCTTCCTAGGTAGGCACAACAGCCCCCTGGCGAGACTCTTCGCGGGCCCATGTATCATGAGCCTCGTCTGTCTCATCCCCGGAGCCGTCCGCCATACCTCCTCCGCCCGACCCTCCATCCAGGCCTCCTAAGCTCTTTCGCGACCACTGGGCGATCTCCACACAGGGATCAGGCCCCAAGTATCTGCGTGCGGAGCCTTCTCTGGTACACCCGAGTGTCCCGGTACCCAGACCAGCGTAACCTTTTTACGCCTTGCAAGTTCAATCAGCCAGCTTCTACACTCCCTTACCAACAAAGAGCGCGTGCCGACCGACTTCAGCGCCATGAGTGCGGCCTTGCTGTCGGAGCAGAAAAAAAATCCTCCCGCCACCGACATTGTGCCTTAACGACTCCCAGACCCCCATCAGGATCGCAAAAATTTCCGCTTGGAAAACCGTAGTCTGCTCGCCCAGTGAGGCGGGTAATTCCCGCCCCAGGGCCTCACAGTACACACCAGCTCCGGACAGTGTTCCGAATCTGGACCCGTCTGTGACTAGCCCATCCCAGGTTCCCGTCCTTCCCTCCATCCAATCCTCCTTTGTAGGGAAGAGGAAGTTCAGCCCCTCGGGGATGCCTATCTCAGGAACCATCGCGTCACCTGGCATACCCAGGATGGCTAGGTCCCCAGACAAGCCTCGCCATAGACCACAATGGCCCCGACAGGAGCCGTTGTCACTCCACATCCCCGCGTCAGCCAATCTCATGGCCGCTCTGGCTGCCTCGTGCCTCACCCGGTCCGCCAACGGGGGCAACCTCACCAGTACCTCCAGGGCCCTTGTGGGCACCGTCCTCATAGCCCCGGTGATGCAGAGGCATGCAAGTCGCTGTAATTTGTCCAGCACTAGTCTGGACGGCATTTTCATGGATCCTGGCCACCAAACGACCGATTCGTGCATGAGCATCGGAGCGATCATCGTCCTGTAGATCCATAGCATAGTTCCCAGCTCCCAGCCCCCTACGGCAAGCCCACAGGGCACTGAACGCCGCCGCGGTAATGAGCCGAATGTGTTCCTGAAAGGTCAGTTTGCAACCAGACACCCAGATACTTGACGCATTTCTTAGCCACAAGAGGGGTCCCTTCCAACGTGATGCTTAGGATCTCGTTCACTACTAGACACCACAGGAGGGGGGACAAGACCCCCCCCTGAGGACATCCCCGCGATGACTCAACCCCAACCACCTCATCTTCCAGCCTAGCCTCGACCCTCCGCTCGGTGAGGATGGAGCGGATCCAGCTCGTTATGACCGGACCCACCCCCGTTCGCTCCACCGATCGGCAGATCGAACCCACGGCTGTGTTATTGAAGGCCCCCTCAATATCCGCAAACACGCACACCGATAGCCGTCCGCCCCCCAGCCCCTCCTCCAGCCAGGATACCAGGTGGTGAAGAGCCGAGTCCACCGACCTGCCCGTTCGATATGCGTGCTGTTCCGGACTCAGAGGGGCCCTTAGAGCCACCTGGACCTAAGGTATTGGTCCACCAGCCATAATAGTGTTGCCATAATATGCCCAAAAAGACTTGGAGTTACTATGAATCTTTGATTCTATATTGTTAATATAAATGTTAAAGCAGTCGTCTCTCAGTCGTTTACACTGATCTCTAGTTGACAAAATGAAGCATAATCATATACCTGTTTCCTTATATCTCCTATGTACCGACTTCTTATTGATGACAGAATTACGAAGTCCAGCGGTAAACCATCTAGGGAAGCTAAAAGACCTAAATATTTTTACTGGATTGGACAAACTAAGAGCGGTATATACAATATCATAAAAATATTGAAAACCATCATCCAAGACCACCGAGTCTAGAACTCTCCAATCAGAGGCAGCCAAGAAATTATATATATTTATGTAATCACCGTTTTTAAAATCATAGATGTATTCCTCTAGATCAGAAGATGTTATTGAAAGAGATTTCAAAAGTTATAGCAGTATGATGGAGATTATTAGGCAACAGTGTATCGATTGCTTTTGCAATCACAAGATTGCCAAGGCTGAAAAAAAAAATAAATCTGCATTTCTATGATTAGGTATAAAGTTCAGCTGGAAAATATTATAAAAGGTAAAACAGTAAATGAGCTGGAGAATTATCCGGGCAAACAACAGATAAACCAAAATTATCGTTATGCCAAACTGCACCGGGCAAGTTATAGTCACCTCCTAAAACAATATTGCACTCTAGATATTTCTCATAAAGATACTCAACAGTTTGGCAATGGGATTCGTACAGTGTTGCGTGAGAATTGGGTGGCAAGTAAACACAGCCAAAAATTGAGGTAAATGATTTAAATTTTATGAGAACGAACACCTGCTCCACTCCTTAAAACGAAAACCCTAGTTTCTGAGATTGATAATTGTACAGGGTGTCCAAATTGGACAGTCCAATACAAGAATGTCTATCCCCTTATCTCGGAATGTGTGCCCTTTAGAAGTTGTTTGTAGGTATACACTTGAACCACTTTCCTAAAATATTTTAATTAATACAGGTTGTCCCAATATCGCAAGGCACTATGGTACCACAGAGTTTTATTTAAATGGAACACTGTATATTATTGTGTTTTTGGATACTATTCTATGTATCTTTAATACCATACTATTCTATGTATCTATCGATATTCAACTGTTTTCGAAATATTGACCGTTGAAAAATGACATTTTTATACTTTGGAGAGCCGTATCTCCTAACCAAATTGAGTTAGACCAAAACAGTTTGCATGTTCCTATCTTAACTTCTTATATTGTACACAACGTTTTATGTTCGATACAAGGTGATATTTTTAATTTTGACCTGTTTCAAAAAATGTAGGTATACCTCAAAATTATTGACAACTGGCAAATATAGAAAATGTGACATTATTGTTTAACATAAAAAGGTAAGATATGAACATGCAAAGCGTTTTGCTCTGTCTAACTCAATTTGGTTAGAAGATATGGCTCTCCAAAATGTAAAAATTTAATTTTTCAACTGTCAATATTTCCAAAAAAAGATGTATTTCTTTATAGGGTTTGCTACATGAAAAATACTTAGAACTGTGCATAGTATCCCAAAATACAATAATATACAGTGCTCAATTTAAATTAAGGAAGCTGCGTAGTGCTCGGCGTAGTGCTTTCCGATATTGGGACAACTTGTTTTAATTAAAGGTTCACATATATACAAACAACTTCTGTAACAAATGTTTTTTCTAAAGGACACACATTCTATGTGCATGGTTAAATTTGGCTGATAAGATGATCAAACTTCTTGACAACTTCAATCCTGCGTAATCAATTTTATAGTAATAATAAGAAATAATATGTTAATTTAGATTTTTAGTTATAGTTTAGCTAGACACATATAATCCAGTTCCAAATGGATAAAATGGCTTTAACCCCTGAAGTAGTGTTGAACATAAACATTGGCATACTCATTTGAAGCTTGTTTTGCATTTCTTGTTTCCAGCATATATAGTAGATCTCGATGTTTCAACACCACTGCAATGGTTAGGTACCTACTACTCTATACATTTTGAGTCAATATATTTGGGGCAACTTATATTATGTCCATATAATAGGTACACACAGCACACAGGAGATTTCTGCAATGGGATAAATTTGCATATTATTTCGTTTATTTCATCATCATTATTTAATCTAAAAAAATCTTACAAATTCTTACCTCATAGGTATTTTCAATTACAGTTTGATATTACGTACTTAAGTACTAATACTTCTTGTCCATGATAGTTTTATTATAAAATAATGTTCAGGGGTATTGTGATTTTCACTTGGTAATTATTGAACCCGTTCCACATGAGGTGTTATGTGTGCCTCTAGCATAAAACAACGTCAACAAAAGTCGAGACAAGAATGTTTTTTAATATATTTTTTTAATCGCCATAGACTGTTATTCGATTTCCGATTAAGAAGAATGAAAAAAAAAAGAAATTAAGACATTCTTGAAAATTGGAAATACCTATGTATCTGCATAATACGTCCTAAATAAATGCTAAATTCATACGTTCATATACATATTAAATCTTCCTACTTATTTGCTTAATAGAAACAAAGCACAGCGTTAAAATGTTAATTTGCCCACATACACACACTACACAACAGATCTCAAGTCAACAAAATCTAGAAACTGAAACACTAATACTGAGGACTAGTGAAAACTGCGACTGTATAATAACTAAATAATATCTCAACATATCGAAAATGTTCAACAGAAATACGAAATAGGCTGTTGAGCTTTAGCGCCCCAAATACTTTTATATAAAATTAATTTTTATCGAAAGACGAAGCTATTTTATGATGATCTGTAAAAAAAAATTTGGATTATGAACTTTTTTTTATTAATATAATCATCATATAAAGTAAGTACTACTTTTAATGCGCTTGCGTTCGAGCAAATTTTGATATTCTGTACTGCCATATTCAGCCATATTGCTTCTTTTATTTATTCTTTGTTGACTATTGTGTATGAATTGAGTTAGTTTAGGTAGCAGCGTCTAATAGTAGCCTCAAAAAGGTTTTTTTTCTTGATTCACTATGTAGTATAACGTACCCGGGTCGATTCAAAATAGTTGAATCAGATAAGTAAAATTGTGCTTTGTCTTTGTTTTGCCAATGATCGTCAAATTAGATTAAAAAGGAAACCAAGCCCTACGTTGTGTTATTATTATATCTTGCACAATTTTACTCACTCATTATGCGCTTCAACGGAACACATTTAGGGAAATTTGAGGGAAAGGTGCGTCATGTAAATTAAACCACAGATTCCTAATACGCCTAATTTATTAAAGAAAAGCGTGCCGGACTCAGCCTGGAATTCACGAGGGGAAAGAGTACGGCAGAGAAACCCTCGATCTTAATTCCTAAACCGAATTATGCTGTATAATCTATTAGTATTATAATTAATTGAATTACTGTCTCACGCACCGCAATTTGTCGTTCCACACTTGTGACAATACTACAATACATTCAAAACTGAAGAGTTTGGTATTAGTTAGCCAGACGTCGCCAGCAGGTACTGAGGTCCCATACGGGAGGCTACTCAGCTATAGTTGCAAATTGAGCTAATATCTCTAGTAAGACCTGCAGGCCGATTAATATATATATATATATTCCCTTCGTTATCGCTTAGCGATTGATTACATTATTTGTGATTGAATAGTATTCGTTTACTGTTGCTAATTAGTTATAGTCATTTCTATATAATACATTTCAATTACGATATGTGGTTTCATTCTGTGTAATTCTGCACAGGCTACAGATCCTTTATAATTTCGGGTGCTTACAAGCAATTGGCATCAAGTCAAAAATTCAAGGTTATAAAATAATGTTAATTTAAATTTCACATAGGTTTCATACAAAAGCAAATCATTGAAAATATAGCATTTGTTAAAAGAACGACTTAGGGTGCTTTGCTCGCAAGCTCACGATTTATAGCTAGGATATTCGCTCAGTCAGGGGAGGAAAATGTTAGTGGATTCATCAAGTCCCTTACTTACATTACAATCACAGTCATACCAAAACTAAAATTCCAGCACGAAGAGACAGGAAACAATACACAGTGTGATTCACAGCATAAAACGATTTCATTAAATATATACACGTGTTATACCATCAAATATAAATTATCCATGAGAACAAATGAAATATTTGTGCAAATTATGTTTATAACAATATCAAAATATATACACATGTTAGGCCATCAAATATGAATTATCAATGAAAATATGAGAAATATTTATGCAAATTATGTTAATAACAATATGAAAAGGTATACACATGTTAGGCCATCAAATATAAATTATCAATGAGAATAAATAAAATATTTGTGCAAATTAGGTTCATAACAATATCAAAATATATACACATGTTATGCCATCAGATATGAATTGTCAATGAAAATAGGAGAAATGTTTATGCAAATTATGTTAATAATAATATGAAAATATATCCATATGTTATACCATCAAATATTAATTATCAATGAGTATAAAATATATAATGGTACAAATTATGATAATAACAATATTATAAGTTTCATTTTACCGACTTGTAATGACATAATATTGCAACACAGAAGCAAAACAATTCACCAAAATAAACTGTACACTCCGCTGGCTTCTGACTCTCTATTTTTCGCTCTCCAGCAATACCTTTCGGATCGCCTCCAAAAAACCTCGCAAAAACTCGACTTCAATTTATGACTTGTTTTTATCTTTTACATGTATAAGGGGTGTCTCAAAATATACCCATATATAGGGTGTCTCAAAAATTAATGTATCAGGTCTAATGAAATAGTATTTTAAAGATGTGGATTATCTCAACTACATTACTATTTTGTTACTTTCATTTACTTTTGCAATTTATTACAGAATAGCAATAGCGATATTAAGCTTATAAAATAAGCAGATTTTACTTTTTGATCAGTGTCATAGTTCGAGAAGAGGCTTTGAAAATTTTCGAATTTTTATAATTTTTTGAAATTCAAAAATTTTTCGAAAATTTTAAATTTTCCTTATTTTTTTAACATGTGCTTCTATAAAACTTCTACTGTACTTTTTCAATAAAAAATGCTGCTTTTTGCGGCGCTAAAGTACTAAACGCCCACGAAATTATTTTACTTCCAATCCAAGGCTACTTTCAAATTCCGGGAACCGGGAACTCAATCTTTGAACCTTTGGCATAGATAAGACTTTGGTTGGATATCGAAGTTTGGAGATTTGTTCGGTCTGGCAAAATTTGTATACGAGAATATTACCAAACATAATTAATATCCTTAATGATATAGGTATTTGTTAGGTACTAAGCAATGTTTTTAAATTTTCAACAAAATAAATAACATTTCTCGTTTGTATTTATTATTACTTTATTTTTCAGGCCATTATCGTGTGGAATTGTGGTTTCAAATAAGATAATCAGAAATATGTCAGGGGCAAGTTCTTCCAAAAAAAGGAACCTGAATAGACTATCTTTGGAGAGGAGCCCATATCTCCTGCAACATGCTACTAATCCAGTAGATTGGTATCCATGGGGACAAGAGGCTTTTGACAAGGCCCGTAATGAAAATAAGCCGATATTTCTTTCTGTGGGGTATTCCACTTGCCATTGGTAAGTTCATAAATTAATTTGATATTATCATATCTACATAAATGAAAATCTATACAAATAGTGAGACTAAGGCTGAAATCTCAGATGTTTCCTTGTCAATTGTTATGATGCTCTGTTAAAGAGCATATCTCTAATTATTTACCTCAGAAGCGCAAGTAACTCGTCTTATTAAGCGAACTCTGCTGCATTCAATCAGTTAGGGGACTGCAAAGCAAAACTCAAAGTAGGGCCAATGATAGTGTTTCTGAATCGCTCGATGACATAAAAACGTATTTTGAGGCTACCTTGCTTACAACGCAGCAGGCTCTAATCAGGGAGTATGATCAAAAATTTAAGGAAATTCAGAACAGCTTTGATGAAAGAATGGATCAACTGCAACGAGAATTCATTAATATCCAGAAATATGAGTCGACAAGCATAAGGAATCCTGCTGTTAAAGACACTGAACAACATTTAATAACAGCCAAAAGTGTCGAGAGTGCAGTAAACAATGCAATGTCGGCATTATATAGTACCAAGGCCAAATCTTTTATTGAGCCTAAATCAATAACTGCAACCAGCAAGCAAGAGTTGGATGACTTTAGTGGGAAGCTAGTAAGATGTGGTTTTATATAGGTAGAGTCATTAAGTCGTCAAACGAGGCTTCTGTTATGAGATACATAA
>MU193044.1:14382-25808 GCA_016904865.1 Pissodes strobi
TCATAAACATCAATTACCGGATGCATCGACAAACATAATTTCATTTGGTTGTGGTATCTCTAACGCACGTTGCATAAGTGGTGTACAAATAGCTGCAGCATAATTATACTGTAAAGTTATTATTTCAAAGCATAGGCCAGTTTTGGCTGTATGAGAAGCCAATGTTTCCTCCAACTTGAGCAACATATATGACGCCTTGCGGCCTTATTTGAATATAAAATTAAAAATTCCTATGCTATACTTACTTCATACTCCAGTAAACAGCAGACGTATCAGGCGAACTCTGGCGGACGCGTCTGCTAAATATTAACATTCTTCGGGCACGTCGAAATTTACCGAAGGGATAACGCGTCTCCTGTTTACAAATATGCCTCCTGCAACACTTCCCTTAACGTGGTTTAAAATTTGTGCGACTGCCGCGGTATTAAAAATAGTTTGGAAAGGTGGCCTACTTTTTGCACCACGAGTCCCGTTGAGACGCAAATTTGGTGGTCTGTTTTTTAGAGCGCCAAAAGAGTTAAGTGAGTTGGGAATATCTTTTTTCAGAATATGCGTGCTATTCTAATTATTTTTTTTTCATATGTCAATTTTTAATGAGTTGGGAATATGTTTTTCAGAATATAGCCAGGCTTTCCAAAAGCGCATCATCCCAATTGAATGTTCGTATATATACAGCAGCTTTTAGTGAGCTTGGAATTCAAACCGAATTCAGATACACTTCGGCCTTAAGTGAGTTGGGAATATATTTCAAATGCGTACTATTCTAATTAACTTTTATACGTCAATTTTTATTGAGTTGGGAATAAGTTTTTCAGAATATAGCCAAGCTTTCCAAAAGCGCATCATTTCAACTGAATGTATATATATATAGCAGATGTTAATGAGCTTGGAATATATGAATTCAGAATATGATTCTCAATAGTAGCCAAGCTTTCCAAATGCTCATCAATCCAATTGAATTCGTATATATTTCAGCTTTTACATGACCTCACAATGTCGTTAAGCTTTTTAAATGCACAACTGAATTCAGATACACTTCAACCTTAAGTGGGTTGGGAATATATTTTTTTAGAATATGACATGAATTTTCGTATATATACAGCAGCTTTTAGTGAGCTTGAAATACATGAATTTAGAATATAAGATAAATAGTAACTTTCCAAATGCGCACAATTCCAATTGAATTCGTATATATTTCAGCTTTTACATGACCTCACAATGTAGCTAAGCTCGCTAAACGCACATCATATTTCAGATACACTTCAGCCTTAAGTGAGTTGAGAATATCTTTTTTTTTCAGAATAGTGCTCATTGTTTCAAATGCATGCTATTCTAATTGATTTTTTATACGTCGGTTTCTAATGAGTTACGAATATAGCTAGGCTTTCTAAAAGTGCAACATTCCAATTGAATTTTTGCATATATACAGCTTTTGGTGAGCTTTGAATACATGAATTCAGGATACAAATTTTTCAATATTAGTATCACAGCTGAGTTTTTAAACGCCTCAGCTTTTAGTGAGTTGGGAATGAATGATTTCAGAGCCTAATCAAGCTTTCCAAAAGCGCACTATTTCAATCGAATTGTAATTTTAGACCGTAACTACGCTTTTCAAACGAAAAATTAAATTCATATACACACCAGCGTTAAGTGAGCCGGGAATAACATTTATCAGTGTTATATTCGGCTTTTCAAATGCGCACGATTCTAATTGAATTATTTTATATTACAGTTTTTAGTGAGTTCGGAATACATAATTTCAAAATTAAGTTAAACGCTCTAAATGCGCAACGGAATTCTTATAAACGTTATCATCCCTTGTGAGTAAGGAATATATGAATTTAGAATGCAACGAAGCAATCCAAATCCACATCGCTGTAATTGCATTTTCATGTCAACTATTGGCGAGTTGGAAATAACTGATTTTAAAACTATGTCAAGTTTTTCCAAATGCGCATTCTTATGTATTTCAGCCTTTAATGACTTGGGAATATATTTTTTCCCAATAATGTCCAATTAAATTGTTCCAGGCCTTAAATGTTCATGAATTGAGAATATCTTATTTCAGAATACAGCCAGACTGCATACATACCATCCCAATCGAATTTTTATATGCAACAGCTCTTCGGACATTTGAAATATATGAATTCAGAATATACATCTAAGTTCATATATGCTTCATCTTTTTGTGAGTTCGAAATGCATGCATGCATCAGAATATACACTGAATTCATATACACTACAGCGTTAAGTAAGTTGGGAATATAATTTTTCTGGATAATGCTTTGCTTTTTAAATGCGCCCCATTCTAATCAAATTCTTATATACTTTAATATTTGTGTTGAGTAAGGAACATGAATTTAGAATGTATCGAAGCAAGCCGATGCGTATCATTCCAATAAATTTGTTATATAATTGACGTCAGAATGTAGCTAAGCTTTGAATTCATATACATACGCTTCAGGGTTAAAGAGTTAGGAATATAAGTTTTCAGAATTATTCCTCAAATGTGAACCATTCTAATTGAATTCTTTTATATTGTAGTTTTTAGTGAGTTGGTAATACATGAAATATCTATATATGACATGAAATGGGGAATGTATGATATCAGAATATATCAATGCATTCCAAATGCATTCTTATATACGCTTTTGGCTAGTTGGGAATAACTAACTTCCGAATTATGTCAAAGTTTTCCAAATGCGCATCAACCTATTCCAATTTTTATATATGGCAGCGATTTGTGAGTTGGGAATATCTTTTATCGGAATAAAGCCCAGTTTTTAAATGCACATCAACTCAATTAAATATTTGTATTCCGTAGGCTTTAGTAAATTATCAGTGTCTGATTTTAGAATATAGTAAAGCTTTCGAAATGCAATGCAATTAAATTTGAATATTTCTTACGTTTTAGTGAATCGGGAATATCTTATGTCAAAATACAGCCAAATGCGCCGATTCTAATAATGAAATTATCATGTACTTTAGCTTCTTGAGTTGGGCATAACTTTTCTCAACATAATGTATGGCTTTTCAATTGCGCACCAACTATGAAAATTTTGTAGGCATAGGCTTTAGTGAATCGAGAATA
This sequence comes from Pissodes strobi, assembly GCA_016904865.1. NCBI lineage: Eukaryota > Metazoa > Arthropoda > Insecta > Coleoptera > Curculionidae > Pissodes > Pissodes strobi. The sequence goes on from MU193044.1 coordinate 17,474, forward strand.
ACTTTTTCAGAATATTGACAAGCTTTTCAAATGCACGCCGTTCAAATTGTATTTTTATATATTTTAGTTTTTAGTTAGTTGGGAATGCATGATTTACCTTATCTTTTAGCAAGTAGGAAATTAATTTTTGATTATTAGTCTTCAATGAGTTGGGAATTTCCTTTTTCCGAACAAAGTTCAGCTTTTCAACCGCGCACCGACCCAATTATGTTTTCGTGAATTGGGAATATATTATTTCAGAAAATATCCAAATTTTCCAATTGCGCACTGTCCTTGTCAAAACAACTAATAAATAATTATAATAAATTCTTATATATTTAAGTTTTAAGTGAGTTGAAAATACATGATTTTAGATTATAGCTAAACATTCTACATGCGCAATAAAGAAGAAATGTATGATTTAAGAATGCATCAATGCAATCCCAATGCGCACCATTCGAATGTCAGCATTTGGTGAGTTGGAAATTTTGTCAACTTCTCCACATGTAAAACAACCCATTTGAATTCCTAAATAATTTCATCCTTTAAATACGATGGGAAAATCTTTTTCTGAATAAAGTTCAGCTTTTCAACAGCGCACCAACTCAATTCAATTTTTGCAAGCCTTAGGTTCTAGTGAATCGGGAGTAATTTATTTCAGAATACAGCTAAGCTTTCCAAATGTGCTCAATTCTAATCGATTTCTTTTAAATTTTAACATTCTTATTGAGAAGCATCCCAACTGCATTTTAATATTAGCTATTGGTGATTTGAAAATAATGACTTTTATAATTATGAAAACTTCCAAAATCGCACCAACCCATTTGAATTCCTACATATTTCAACCTTTAATAGATTGGAATGTATTATTATATTTAATAATACAGGTCTTTTCCCTCTAGGTATAATTTCTTTTAAATAAAACACGTCAGAGGTAAACGTTACCAAGATAAGCTCCTTCATAACTTGAATTCTTATTGTAGAAATAGATATTATCTTCATATTTTAAATATGTGTTTTTCCCAAAGAAGGGAGCAGATATTCTTATAAATAAACAATACTTGTTTTGTTTATGTTTGAAGTGTTTACTGCTTGACTGTTTTCCCTATTTCATTCGTGTAAAAACACAATTAACATCTATTAAAGATAATCTAGGTTTTGTAATTTACTAGAATAGATAACTTGCAGTATCTCTTTCATATTACGTGGCGCCCATTTTAAGTAGACATAGGTCATATGCCAAGAACCCAAGTTTCCGCATTAAGAGCTAACCGTTCGCAATCTTTTGTGGAAAAATAATGCCACATAATTAAAAATGGCGCCCAACGTGGGGCATTTATGTACTTAAAGAAACAAACTTTCTCCTCATTTAGTGGATTTTCAGGAAGGATCTTTTGGGGTACAGTTAGACGGTGTGATGCTTTTTACATATTCAAAGCGGTGGATATTTTGACTGCCGAGTGAATTTTAAGTACATTCTCACATTTTTTTTTTCAGTGCTTGTTTCTAATATTGCTCCTTGATTACACAGTGGACTGGTGTCTTGATTTGTCTAGCGTGTTTTGAATTATTTGCAAACCTAATTAATAATTACATTAACCTGAGCAGTTTGGGTTATTGGTAAGAACTAGGTTTATTTCCTATTTTGCATTCTTTTCTGATTTGAGAATCTGATTTATAGAATTAGAGTTTAGTTAATTATGAATATCTGATTCCAGAATATAGCCAAACCCTTTGAATTTTTATGTACCTCAGCAGTTAGTTTTGCAGCTAAATTTTCCGACATCTTTCGATGCCAAAGGCACGAAGTAGCTTAAGATATTGCTAAACAATCTTTGACAGATTCACCCTCACTGATTTATCCATAAGTTACAAAAATCCACCAAACATTTTTATTTCGATATTCCAGGAAGTAGAATGGGAATACCTGTTTCTTCCCTTACATTATCTTAGAGTAATTTTGCCAAATCTTCTGGCACAACATACGACCTAAAAATGAAACTCAAACAAAAATCCGGTTATGTTTTCCTTAGTCAATATTTCAGAGTGTTTAGATTTATATCCCTGTGCCTTAGATTTATTTGAATTATGGTCCTTCTAAATTCTGGTTTTATCAAATCTAGAAGGAAATAATCCCAGGAGTAAACGCATTTTATAAAACGCCTTTTAAATGATATTTTTGTTTGCAGGTGCTTCATTTGACAGCCAATATTGACTGGATTAACGGAGGACCACCTATTGCTGTCCCACCTTGCGGGTTCAGAGGAGAAAAATGCATAAGTGAGTACTAACTCAAAACAGTACGTGATTATTAAAACAATTAGCATTTCCAATCACCAGTAATTTCAATTTTTACTAAAACATTGTCGAAGAATTTAATTTAATGATAAAAGATATGAATGGCTCTGGCATGCCGACTGCAGCGTATTCTTGTTCGCTATAATCCCTTTATCTATGTGTTACATTTAAGCCGGTAGACAGATATACAGATATTAATTAATGAGTTCCGCCTTGAACAGATCTGAAAATGCACGCTTTAAAAGGCTGATTTATTAAAATTATAAGATTTATTTCCGGATGTGTTCCAAGGAATTAATATTATATTACAGCACACACTGTGGAGATAACTGGAGGGGTCGCCGGCGGAATTGTATTGGTCATGCTAACAATCTCCCTGATACTCTACCGGAACTGGAAATACGAACAGGAATTGGACAGCCTTTTGTGGAAAATCGACTTCAAGGATATCAAAATTAACGAGGAACCTAATAGCAATACTGTCGGTAGCAAACTACCCCGGGTGAGTTTACATTAGTTAGTAGTTGAAGTTGTAAATCCCGCTATAGAAACTGATATTAAAAACAAGTGCAAGCACGACATCTCCCGTTTAATCGTATCCATACACCCTTGACTTTATGCTGCTCAGTTTTACAACCCTATTTAAACTGATTATCTATCTCTCCTGCAAGTCTGAGGATATAAAAGAACAGAAAAAAAGACAGTTAGGCAGGTAATAAATAAAATATCCAATTTTCCTTACCTTCAGGAATAAGATCTAGACCGAATAAATTCAATAAAACCGGATTTAGCCATGAGACCAAGACTGTTACAAATCATTTGTAAACCCGATTTGTTTCTTATGGGTTTATTGCTTGGCCGTAAAGATGTCACCGTAAATCTGAATAGGGATCGTAAACTTTGTTCAAAATATACTGCCTTGTCGGAATCCAAATTTTGTTATTTTTGCCTCAAATGGAGTACTTACTTAATAATCTAAAATATATGCACACATACACTTTTTTTAATTCTATTTTGTTCTTTCTTTTTTTTACATCTTACTCGCGAGCCCTATGAAGTTCATAAAGGAAAATAGGGCTTCTGCTCTTCGGGGCTTCATGTTCCGTACGAAACCGTATGTCGTGAGGTCATTGTTGGTAAGAGTTAGAGCGAGGGCGGTGAGGACATGCTTGCCTGAGAGGAGGGTGGACGTGGAATAGCGGCAGATCGGGGGTCTTCGTTTTTAAGTGGTTGGGAGTATTTGACCTATGTATGCGCGACTCCCAATCTGCTTCGGCTAACATTTTCTCGTTTAGAGAGCGAGAGAAGATATCAAGAGCCATCTTGAAACCTCTTGCCAATTTGTTATCACCCTCAAGTAGGTTCCACTCGAGCAAGGCTTGATTCCAAATAAGACCTTCGATGAGTAGAGAAAATGTCATATAATATGGCAAACCCATCCTATACAGCTAATTTAGCAAGGCTATCAGCTCTCTCGTTTCCAGGTACCCACATGAAGAAAATACTAATATTGCTCTCCGAGACCCTGGACAGTTGGTCTCGGCAGATAATAACCAGAGAGTGGGCATGTTTCGGAGGTTTGGAGAAATTCGATTAATCGGGTGCTCGTATGGTTAATATGCGTTTGAGACCTTCATAGACGACGTATAGTTCTACGGAGAACACAGAGACGTGGTTGTTGAGCGTGTGGCAGAAGAAAAAGATGGGGCAGGCGCCTGCAGAACCATCCTCTAGGTATAACTAGGGAAGTTCCTGGTCTGTGGTTATGTAAATGGGTGGGAAGAACCAAAGGGGGTGGGACAGGCCCCTGAATGGAAGGGAGGAATGTGGAAAAGACAAGTGGGAATGAGTGATCATCTGGCAATCCAGAAGATGAGTTCTCTTTCTGTTTTGAAGAGTAGAAGTGTATTATAGAAGTAGGAGTTTGAGTTAGAGGGGTGATACGGGTCTTGTAAGCTGAGGATGAGGGATGTGCGGAACGCCCCTATTCTGCTTCTGAGGGCTTGGATGGAGTCAAGCACTTTTTCATGGGAGATCTTAACAGAATCATATACAAAGCAAACGTAGCCAAACTTTGGGAGTATAATGAACTTATAAATTTATGCAAGGGTGATATAGCTTGGCTCCCAGCTTGCGTACGAGAGGTGCGTGGTCTGAGGGTCGAGAAGTGTTGCCTCAATGAAATTGGGTTGTTATGAAGTTTGAGGGTGTCACCGTTGGGAATGAATGATGAAGAAATGAGACCTTCGATGAGTAGAGAAAATGTTATGTATGGGAAACCCATCTTATACATGTGATTTAGGTTCCAGGTAGCCACATGAAGAAAAATACTAATATTGCTCTCCGAGATCCTGGACACTGGGTCTCGGATGATAACGACCAAAGGGTGGGCATGTTTCGAAGGTTTGAGGGTGTTAAGGGAGCTAAGAAATTCAATTAAACGCAGGTTTTTATGGTCAATATGAATTTGAGACTTTTATAGAACACAGAGACGTGGGTGTTGAGCCTGTGGCAGAAGGAAAAAATGCGACAGGTAACTGCAGAACCTACCTCTGGTTATAAGTAGGTAACTTCCTAGTCTGTTTTTATATCAATGAGTGGAAAGAGCCGAGAGGAAATGATAGTGGAATGAATACGAGATAAAGAGGAGTAGAGTTCGAAGTCGGATTGGTTGAGGCGGGAAAGGATCCTGAATGAAAGGGAGGAATGTGACAAAGACAAGTGGGAATGGGTGATCATCTAGCAATCCAGAAGATGAGTTCTGTATTTAAGAGTAGAGACATATTATAGTTGTGGGTGTGCAACAGGGTCTTGCAAGCTGAGGTGAGCACCTATTCTGCTTCTAAGGGCTTGGATGGAGATGAACTTTTTTATAGGAGGTCTTAGCAGAATCATATATAAAGCAAACGTAGCCAAGCTTTGGGAGTATGATGGGCTTGTCAATGGAGTAGAGTTCGAAGTCGGGTTGGTTGAGGCGGGAACGGATCCTGAATGGAAGGGAGAAATGTGACAAAGACAAGTGGGAATGAGTGATCATCTAGCAATCCAGAAGATGAGTTCTGTATTTAAGAGTGGAGGCATATTATAGAAGTGGGTGTGCATCAGGATCTTGCAAGCTGTGGGGAGGGACGTGCGGAACGCCCCTATTTTGCTTCTAAAGACTTGGATGGAGTCAAGCACTTTTTCATAGGAGATCTTAGCAGAATCATATACAAAGCAAAAGTAGCCAAGCTTTGGGAGTATGATGGACTTCTAAATTTATGCGTGATATAGCTTGGCTCTCAGGTTGCGCACGACAAGTGAGTGATCTGAGGGTCTAGAAATGTTGCCTCAATGAAAGTTGGATGTCACGAAGTTTGAGGGTGTTGGGGACGAATGAGAAGGAAATGAGTAGAGACCATGTTATATATGTAAAATCCATCTTATACATGTGATTTAGCAAGACTATCAGCTCTGTCGTTTCCAGGCACCCACATGAAGAAAATACTAATATTGCTCTCGGAGACCCTGGACAGTAGGTCTCGGGTGATAATGACCAGATGATTGGAATGTTTCGGAGGTTTGTGGGTATTAAGGGAGCTAAGAAATTCGATTAATCGGGGGCCATTATGATCAATATGCATTTGAGAACTTCATAGATGAGGTATAGTTCTGCGGAGAACACAGAGACGTGGTTGTTGAGCATGTGACAGAAGGAAAACATGGGACAGGTAACTGCAGATCCTACCTCTGGATATAAATAGAGAACTTACTGGTCTGTTTTCATATAAATGAGTGGAAAGGGCCAGGGAGGAAAGGAGAGTGGATTGAGTCTGAGATAAAGAGGAGAGTAGTTCGAAGTCGGGTTGGTTGGGGCATGAAAGGATCCTGGATGGAAGGGAGGAATGTGGCAAAGACAAGTGGGAATGAGTGATCATCTGGCAATGCAGAAGATGAGTTCTGTCTTTAAAAATGGAGGCGTATTATAGAAGTGGCAGTGCATCAGAGGGATAGGGAGATGATAACCTGAGGATTGGGGACGTGCAGAACACACCTATTCTGTTTCTAAAGGCTTGGAAGGAGTCAAGCACTTTTTCATAGAAGATCTTAGCAGAATCATATTCAAAGCAAGCGTAGCCGAGCTTTGGGAGTATGATGGACTTGTAAATGTATGCAAAAGTGATATAGCTTGACTTCCAGGTTGCGTACGAGAAGTGCGTAGTCTATTGGCCGAGAAATGTTGCCTCAATGAAAGTGTGTTGTTACGAAGTTTGCGGGTGTCACTGTTGGGAATAAATGATAAAGAAATGATACCTTCGATGATTAGAGAAAATGTTATGTATGGGAAACCCATCTTATACATGTGATTTAGCAAGACTATCATCTCTCTCGTTTCCAGGTAGCCACATGAAGAAAATACTAATATTGCTCTTCGAGAACCTGGACAGTAGGTATCGGATGATAATGACCAGATGGTGGGCATGTTTCGAAGGTTTATGGGGGTTAAGAGAACTAAGAAATTCGATTAATCGGGGGCTTGTATGGTCAATATGCATTTGAGATCTTCATAAATGACGTATAGTTCTGCCGAGAACGCAGAGACGTGGTTGTTGAGGAAGAGATGGGACAGGTAACTGCAGAACCTACCTTTAGTTATAAGTAGAGAACTTCCTGAAACAGGAAATGATGGGACAGGTATCTGTAGAACCTACCTCTGGTTATAAATAAGGAACTTTCTGATCTGTTTTTATATAAATGGGTGGAAAGAGCCAGGGAGGAAAGGAGAGTGGATTGAATCCAGGATAACGAGGAGAGGAGATCGCGGTCGGGTTGGTTGAGGCAAGAAAGGCTCCCGAATAGAAGGGAGGAATGAAGGAAAAAGTGGGAATGGGTGATCATCTGTCTATTCAGAAGTTGAGTTCTGTATTTCAGAGCAGAGGAGTATTTTAGAAGTTGGAATTCGCGTCAGAGGGATAGGGGAATGATAAAGGAAATGCGGAACGCACCTGTGTTGCTCATAAGGGCTTGGATTACAAAGCAAACTTAGCCAAGCTTTAAGAGTATGGTGAACTTCTAAATTTATGCAAGGTTGATAAAGCTTGGCTCCCAGGTTGCGCGGTCTGAGGGCTAAGAAATTTACCCCCATGACAGTGGATGTCGCGAAATTTGAAGGTGTCACTCGTGAGGATGAATCATTGATTGAGTTTTAGGTTCGCATGTCTGAGAACCGCCCACATATCCTTGTGGGAATGTCCATGGTAATTTTCTATGGAATTCCCATAGTTTATTCTGCTTATGTATCTAATTATTATATAGGTTTAACCTCCGTGATAAAGTTAGAAATTAGGCTTCTTGCTTATAATATTTCTTCCGCCAATTTTTGTAAAACCTTCGCGGTCACCTTGATTTTGAATTATAATTGACTACTTCTTAACGTGAAGAAAATATGTTCATGTCATAGGTATGACATCATCGATTATTTTCCAAATAGAATATTTATATTTTGTGTTGGATTTAATGGTATATCTTTTCGGCGAAATTGAAAGTTGCAAGGTGATTTTCAACTTAATAGCTGAAGCTGTACGACGTGTTAAACTGGATATTATAATACATGTTTTCTCTACTGAAATACACGTGTCAAAGAGGGTTTTGGGCGCTTCCCAGATGCGTACTACTGAGTGGGATTACTGGCGGCGTTCCTCCTTGAGCTGGGGTTGTATATCAGATGGAATAACGACTCGCTTAATTCGAAACAAACTGTACGTATATTGGTCTTCAGATACAGGAAGGAATGCACTTAGAATGACGACTATGTTTGAATACAATTTACTAGAATAGCGTAGAACGCATGACCATTCGATGAGGACTGACTGGACTCGACCTATTCGGTTCCCTTGAGTTTACTTTTAGTTTAAATTGTTATGAGCGTTATAATTCGTTTTAGTTATATTGGTATGCTTTAATTAGGTTTCACTTTTATCTATGGTTCACTTTACTTTTTACTTTAAGTTTTACGTTACTTTTACACTTTACTTTTACACTGACATCACTATAGAGGAGGTTCGATCTTGGTTCCCAG